>OX243827.1:4171344-4341344 GCA_945859605.1 Lumbricus rubellus
CATCATCATCATCACGTGATCATACTCGTCCTCATCACATTACAATACTCGTCGTCATACCTGAGCTGCATTCTCCATGGAAGAGGATTCTGACGTCGCGTTGGTGTCTGCACGCATCCTCCGTCATCAGACACTCGTTGGCGTATGTCTTGCCATTGCTACCACAGACTGGTTCAAAGATCATCGGACATGTCTGACCACAACGACAGACCGGACGTCTTGACGGACCATCGTCCAGTTGACACAGCTGACCAAATGGACATTCGAAGCCATCGCATGGATCTGAATATATAATCAACAATAAGTATAATTATAATTAGAAACAACACATGCAGTTAAGACTTGATGAGCGTCTATGCACGCGTATAAATCTCAGGTTCAATTAAATGAAATTCAGTTGCAAACACATCAAACCGAAGACGTGTATGTAACAAAACGATCAAATGCCAGAAAAATTAAGATTTTCAATATTAAATTTGAAGAAATGCAATCAGCTGATCTCTGTAGTGATTGTAATTTAAGAAACTGGAAGGTTTTCTGGGTTCTGTAACCTAATCTCCGATTTTAGGTTCCTTAGTAGCTTCGAAGGAGCCTGGCAACTCGTCATCATCGTCGTCAGCCGTCGTCGTCATCGTCATCATCATCATCATCATCGTCGTCGTCATCATCATCGTCATCATCATCATCATCATCGTCGTCGTCATCGTCATCATCATTGTACACGGTGCGCCAAAAAAATGTAATCCCCTACGGTTTTTAGCTCATATCTTGGCCAAACATACGAATTTTTAAATAAAACTTTACAGTCTTAAAGCCAATTCATATTTACGTACAATGGTTCAAATTTCAACAAGATATTTCAAACAGAACAAAAATTATATCACTTTCAGTGAGGCCACCCACCGTTTTTTGACGGTTCAAAAACAAAACGCCAAAAAGTAGGTTTTTTGCTAATATCATGGCCAGAAGTAAGAATTTCAAAATGATTCTTTACAGGTGTAAAGACAATTGATATTTACACATGATGGCCAAATTTTATCAACATATTTCAAACACAACATAAGTTATGCCACTTTTAGTGAGGCCACCCACCGTTTTTGACGATTCAAAAACGAAACGCAACAAAAAGTAACAAAAAGACGATTTTATTAAGTCTTATCTCAAATAACTGTTGTCAAATGAACATGGTAGTGCTTCGCAACTTGTGTCCAATGTGCTCACCACCAGTGCCAACACTTCTTTTTGAGTCTATTTTCAAAGTTCTTGATGGACCTGTTGATTAATCTGACAGATTCCTTATTTACCAATTAGATTGTCATCTTGCTAAGTGACTTCTCAGTGACGCGCAGCTACGCTGGTACCCTGTTTCTTTTTTAAATGGTGATAATAATGATCACCTGGCAATATCAAGGCTATTTGATAACAATTATTTCGGATGAGACTTAATAAAATCGTGTTTTTGCTACTTTTTGCTGCGTTACGTCTTTGAATCGTCCAAAAAATGGGGTGTGGCCTCACTAAAAGTGGTATAACTTTTGTTGAACTTAAATATATTGATGAAATCTGGCCATCATATTTAGATATGAATTGTCTTTAAGCCTGTAAAATTTCAATTCAATATTCTTACTTCTGGCCAAGATATTGGCCAGAATAATTGAATTGATTTTTTGTTACTTTTTGTTGCGTCGCGTTTTTGAACCGTCAAAAAACGGTGGGTGGCCTCACTGAAAGTGATATAACTTTTGTTCTGTTTGAAATATTTTTTTGAAATTTGAAACATTGTACGTAAATATGAATTGCCTTTAAGACTGTAAAGTTTCATTTAAAAAGTCGTATGTTTGACCAAGATATGGGCTAAAAGCCGTAGTGAATTACTTTTTTGGCGCACCCTGCACATAACTGGATGAAGGCTGCAGCGGTTCTGTCATCATTGAACCAACCAACCAACAAAACAAGGTAGACTAGGGTGGGTGGAAGACCATCCTTTCAATTAGTAACTACATGCAATGTATGAAATGAAGTCCTTTTCATTTATCTTCATAGGTGCAAGACTAGTCCTAAAGACGCATTGCAATCAGCTTGAAAAAAACATGACGGAATGCGCTTGCCATGAATATGTCAATTTATTGCTCTCGATATGATGTACATAGCGCCTGTGGCTGAGTCATATCCTTCCCTTTCATCTTCAGTAATTATGTCTTAAGGAAATGGCTGACAAATTAAATTACAGAATTCCGTATTTTATTTACTGCTTCAAAACAATGAATATATTTAAGACACGCTTTTATCAAACACCTGCTGCTGACAAAATGTAACTTCTACATTTTGTAGAAGAAATAATGCACAACTGCGAAAGCTGTAAGAATCTTATGTTACGTGAGTGTTGCATTCCGTGACTTACATATGTATGATTTTTAAAACTTTTTCGATTAGTTATTTGATAATTACTAGTCTTGCACATTCACTTTCGGTATCAATATTCCAGTATTACAGAATAGAGATGACTTGTTTGACACTTATATTTTAGTCTTTTCATTCAACTTGTGATTCAATTTGTACCTCTCATTATTACTTCGTTGTAGGCCTACTGTAATGATGTTGCGATTCCCATTATGCATTTGCAAATTGCAAGTGGAGCAATAAAGAAAATAATTACACGTACACCACTATTTCTACACAAATTTTAAAGGTTCTTGTCATCAGTTCCCTTGAAAACCCATCCAGAAGTCCAAACTTGAAGATGACCAACAAGTATAGGAGAGACTTATTTAAAAACCACACACAGGATGGGGTATCCTCAGTGGCATCAGAAAAGTGAGAAAACCAATGGCTATTTATCTGGTAAGTGAAGTGCTTCTGTCATACTTCACTGACGTACAATATTTGTATATGACTTCAGATTGTAAATGTACATGATTGCACTATTACACATTTCACAGCACAACCTGCATTCATGAAAAATGCACAATGTCCAATTGAACAGTTAGAGAAGAACGCGGCCGATTTCTTTCGCTTCTACACAGTGAGAAGAAGAAGCTTTGGAGAAAGAAGACTTATTGCGAGGCATTTGGCAGTAGACTGCAGAGACGCGGCCTTTCCTCTCAGATCTGACAGTAATTGTCAGCAATGGGAGTCTGCTGCTAAAGAATGATAGCAGCTTCTCTCTCTCTCTTTCCCTCAGCTCTTCACAGGCAATCCGTTTCTCCAACTAATGACGACGATGAAACAATGCAAACAATAATCTTCTATCCACATTCGTCATCAGAAAAAGCAAAAGCTGAAAGCAAAGATTAAAAAAGCAGGCGCTACGTCATGCATACTGATGTTGATAGATACGCACATAATTTTTTTAAACAGAAATTCTCAGCACGCTGTCAACTATAATTTTTTTATTATCTGAATACAAATTCATTGTCCACGCTTTGCATCCTTTGAGCATTGTGTGCAAGCTGATGAATGTTTGTTTTCAATGACATTTAATAATGTTTGAGAGCGCTATATAAATTTATAATAACAATCACATAAATTATATAAAAAAATACTCATGCATAATCGTTTGCACAACAGCCATGTATGTTGGGAGTAAATGCACCAACTATTGGTAGCCAACCAACTGAATATTTTTAGCTTAATACTCTGTATATTTTACTGAGGAGTGAGGATGATAATGTCGATGAAATGTATTTATTTATCAGTCTGACCAGATGTGCTTTGGTAGAGTGAAAAAATGTTAGAACGAACGGACGGACGATATTTCATTCGATCAATAATTGATCTATGATAACAACCGACCTTTATTATTTGGATCCGAAGATAAATATGTGGCAGAGCAGAGCAGAGCAGGGAGCAGAGCCGGGAAGGGAGCAGAGAGCGTGGCTGACGATGCGTAGAGCAGATGGATGTTTTTACAGTCATCCACCATTCCACCTTCCACTGATTCTCACAGCCACAACTCTTTTTCATCTGTGCAACTTCTGCCGCCAGCAAACAAAATTAAATATCCTGCTGCCTACCTGTCTATCTGCCTGCCTACCTACGTGTCTGTTTGCCTTCCTGCCTGTCTGTTTGTCTGCCTGCCTCTGTAGCAGTCTTCTTCTCTTCTTGTCATGCATCCAAACAATGGCGATGCAGCGGCGATGATCAATTTGTCCAATGCCAACCGATAAACAGAGGTTGCGATGATCACCGGCGTGTGGGAGGGAGGGGGTGGAGTGTGGGTGAGGGGGTTAGTGTGGCAAACCCACGGAAACAATATTCATAAAGACAACGAACAACGAGTGGAACCGATAAGAGAGAGAGAGGTCTTTGCGGGCAGAAGTTACACCGGACGGACGCAGCAGCAGATCAGCGAAATAGCAACGACCAGCACCACCACCACCACCACCACCACCACCACAATGGCACCACCAGCATCAGCAGCAGCACCACCACCAGCACCACACCACCACCACCACCACCACCACCAGCAGCCGAACGAAAGCGAAGGCAGATTGAGTGAAGGCGAAAACGTTGATTTACTGCGACCCAAGCCACAGGCAATGACGACGACGAAGGCGTGCGTGCCAACGGAGACGAAGAGAGGGAGCTACCACGGACCCTGTCCCTACCCCTGCCCCAGCCCCGTCCCCTGCCCGTGCCTTAGCGGAGGAGGCGGTGGCGACCGAAGAGGCCTCTGCCTAATCAGTCTTCATCAAAGTTGCAACACAGCTCGGTTTTATGATTTCTAGGATCGGTCTCATTTTGGAAGGAGGATGTGGAGAAGAAGGAAGAGGAAGAGGAGGAGAAGGAATGAGGGGAAGGAAGAGGACGAGGAAGAGGAGTAGGAGAGGCGGAGGAGAAACGGTGAATGACAATGGATTGTAAAGATCACTTCAGCATTGTCTCTGCAATCTGTCGCCTCAAACTGAAAAACTATTCTGCTGAACGTTTGGACCATAATTTCATAATGTATAGAATTAATAGGAGAGAATGGCCTTGAAAATCAGACTCATATTAAGTTGCCTATCAATGACGGTAAATTGAAGTTTTTCCTTTGCTATTCTTGAACAACTTAGGACTTGCTATCATCATCACAGCGACTTCTCTTCGGCCAGCACAAGTGACAGCTGCATTTATAAAACTTCTCAGTCATTCCTCTCTCATCTTCTCACAGTAACACAATCTCAGCTGGGGTTGTGAGCGTCGGTGAGACTTTGAAGAGGCGCTATTCAAATTATTGTAAGGAATGAGATTTATGATGGAAACATAAGCCCATAAACTACATGTAGCTGTGTTACCCGGCGTTGCCCGAAAAATTTTGGTTTTTCCCTCCACTCATTCTCACCCTGCTTTCCCCGGCAAATTTCGCATTGTCGCCCCTACAACCTCCCCCCCCCCATCACACCACACCTCTACACCGACCCACTCCTCAACCTCATACGTTCAAAACAATACGCCCATGAACTTTGAACGACCTTCGCCTAATCTATGTGCTTACGTCTGGAGTCTCATCCTCATCTAGACCTACGCGTTGCATGTCTTCTTCCCTGTGGTTTCTGCACTGAGACCGCCAATGAATAGGCGCTTCATAAATGTCGAGATACGACATTAATTATTTGTTGTTTTTGTGATTATTTTGTTCTTACCTTGCGGTCATCAATTCATAATATCATTTCTGAATACGTGGGGTGTTTTGAACATGTGCGGTGTTTAACGATTTAGGCCACGTCCACGGACAGAAATGACGTAAGAAATGACGTCGTCAAAAGAGATTAAATATCGCCAAGACGTGGTGTGGTTGGCTTCGGACTAATATTGATGCATATACCGTGATATACGACGGTTAATGGCGTCTTAATTTAACGTTAATAATTATTATGGGTCGACATTTAAAATGTCCATAACTCGGGATTTAAAGTGAATTGAGAGTTGAAAATAGTCGCGTTGACCTACACATTTGGGTAAGAGTTACTTAAAATTTTATTAGGCCTAGTGAACCGAAACGAGACGATTTCGGAGCCTTTCTTGGAAGTTGGGACACCACACATCCATACAAATAGAAAGGTACAAACTTTCAAAAATATAGTGTAGATTATACATAATTATCACAAAAATGTATTATACATGCATGCATGAATATAGGCTACACAAGTGATGATGATAATTATACTGACCGCACTTTCCGTCGAACTTCTTCTCGATGTCCGTCATTTCCTCGCATGCCTTCCTCTTCATCTCGCAATCGTTCTCATAATCATGTCCGTCCGATCCACAGATCTGTTGACTGCCGACGCTGTCTCCAAAGTTGTCGCACTTCTCAGGGCATTGACATCTCGCCGTCAGTCCGTCAAGAGACGCGACACAACGAGCTCCGAAGCTGCACTGCTTCTCCGAACACGGATCTTTCAGTTCTGTGGGAAAGACATAGCAAGAAGAGACAACTGAAGAGACGATGAAACAAAACGAAAGACAGACCACTGACGCTGAACGCCCCACCGACCCCAACCCCAACCCCAACCCCGACACCGCCGCAGTAGCCGCTGTCACCGTCAACCGCCGCCGCCGCCGTCCAAACATCTTCGTCACGTCGTCGTAATCTAGCACCGTTGCGATAGTTGCGATGGTGCTTCCTGCTCCCAACAAAACGCGCTGCTCCTCCTCTTCCTATTCCGTCCATTTCCACGGCAGACGACGACAACCGCCTTCCATGAAGAGATGCGTGGCCGTAGAGAAACTAACGGTTGTCATGGAAACTATAAGCGAGCAATGTGCGAGGGGCAGGATGGCGGGTGGATGGGGCGGGTGGATGGGGCGGGTGGATGGGGCGGAGGAGGATGTGGAGGGGCAGAGGTGAGGAGCCGTAATGATGGTCGCCTGTTCCCGCGGGCGAATCTCGTAAATAGAAGTTGGAAGGAGGATGAGGATGAGGAGGAGGCTGCGGTGATTATACGCCGTGGTGCCGTTATGAATCTCATTGTTGCTGCGCTTAATAAATGAAGGTGAAAAGTGGTTTATGGGAGGGCGATGCGAGGAGGGAGGAAGGGCGATGGATAGGACGGAGGAAGGGCGATGGATAGGACGGAGGAAGGGCGAAGGGAAGGGCGAGGGGAGGATATGGGAAGGGCGATGGGAGGATAGGGGAAGGGCGATGGGAGGACAGGGGAAGGGCGAAGGGAAGGGCGAGGGGAGGACGGAGGAAGGGCGAAGGGAGGACAGGGGAATATTAATAAGGGCGAGGGAAGGACAGGGGAAGGGCAATGGGAGGACAGGGAAAGGGCGATGGGGAGGACGGAGGAAGGGCGAAGGGAGGACAGGGGAAGGGCGATTGGAAGGACGGAGGAAGGGCGAAGGGAGGACAAGGGAAGGGCGAGGGAAGGGCGAGGGGAGGGCGATGGGAGGATATGGGAAGGGCGATGGGAGAGCGATGAAAGGGCGATGAAGGGACAGGGGAAGGGCGATGGGAAGGACATGGGAAGGGCGATTGGGAGGACGGACGAAGGGCGAAGGGAGGACAAGGGAAGGGCGAGGGAAGGGCGAGGGGAGGATATGGGAAGGGCGAGGGAAGGATAGGGGAAGGGCGATGGGAGGGCGATGAAAGGGCGATGAAGGGACAGGGGAAGGGCGAAGGGAGGACAAGGGAAGGGCGAGGGAAGGGCGAGGGGAGGGCGATGGGAGGATAGGGGAAGGGCGATGGGAGAGCGATGAAAGGGCGATGAAGGGACAGAGGAAGGGCAATGGGAGGACAGAGGAAGGGCGATTGGGAGGACGGACGAAGGGCGAAGGGAGGACAAGGGAAGGGCGAGGGAAGGGCGAGGGGAGGATATGGGAAGGGCGAGGGAAGGATAGGGGAAGGGCGATGGGAGGGCGATGAAAGGGCGATGAAGGGACAGGGGAAGGGCGATGGGAAGGACAGGGGAAGGGCAATGGGAGAGCAAAGGAAGGGCGATGGGGAGGACAGAGGAAGGGCAATGGGAGAGCAAAGGAAGGGCGATGGGGAGGACAGAGGAAGGCTATGGGAGGACAGGGGAAGAGCGATGTGAAGACAGGGGAAGGCAATGGGGGAACGGAGGAAAAACGGTGGGAGGACGGAGGAAGTGTAATGGAAGGAGGGTGGGGAAAAGGGCGATAGGTGGACGAAGGAAGGGCGATGCGATGATGGGAAGACAGGGGCAGGGTGACGGGAGATAGAGTATGCATCGTGTAAGGAGATGGGTCGTTTCTGCATGAGAGAGACAGATTGCGAAAGGATGCAAAAGAATGAGAGTGAGTGACTGAACGAGACAGTGATAGGGAACGAGTTTAGACACATAGATTAGTGAGAGAGAGACAAATAGAGACAGAGAGACAGAAAGAGAAAGAGAGAATCAGAGAGAGACACGCACACAAAGAGAAACAGACAGACAGAGACAAGAGCATCGCTGTCCTGCGGACATTCTCCATCGATTTAACTCCGACATTAATGATTGGCAAGACAACAAAAGGGAAATGAACCTGAATTTAATTGAGAATAGAAAACTGACTGTAAACTAGAGCAAGATTAGCCTACAATCCCAAAAGTAAGTAAGGAAAAGTTTCACTTATAAGTTAACACTTTGTGATTATTCAGTTACAGTTTTTGTTTTGTTTTTCAGTTGCTATTACTTTTACCGTTATCCAGCATTCTTTGGTTTCGGTTTTAGCCACAGTTAACATTTTCCAGTTATTTTGCTATTTCAGTTACCATTTCAGTCAACTATAGAAATAATACAGTCAATGGGACAGAGATTGGACTTAGACCTATCCGAAGTGTTCGTAATATATAATTGGAAATCAAAATCTACAGAGAGCAGTCATCAAAGAAAGTCTTTCCTGTCGGTTTCCTCTTCATATAATTATCTTCTTAATTAACTACAGTTTTCTGTTTTATTATTAAGCTATTCTAATCAATTGTATTTTCGGATTTGCAAAGCGCCTTTCACAGTACAATAATTATAGTCAGAGGCGCTCCCAGTGCGAAGAACCCCTGGAAAAAGACATTGAAGACATCATAAATTCTCCATTGTATAGAACGATTGCACCTTTGAAGATATCGATCTATCAGCAGCTACTTAATTATGTGGATTTATTCGCTGAACGTGCTTTAATAGCACACGAGCAACGACGTCAGCAGATCTCATATGTTCTATGGTCACTTGAGTCTTAGAAGATTGGAAGACAGTGTGGAAGATTATTGCTGTGACGAAAGGAAACTGTGTCGCCACCTGGTGAATCACAAAGAACTAATGTATGGTTGCTGCCACCTGTTGAACAGCGCAGCAACATTGGTCTGTCGATTTATTTAAATTTTAAATAATCCTATTGAAGCAACGCGAGCAGAGACGAATATTCTAGACGAACATGGAATGACGACGGTAAGCAATGGAGATTGAGTGGGCATAGTGACAATTAATGTCTGATTGCAGGACACAGATGCTATGCTCTATAGCACGGTGAAAATTGCCAGAGAGATTGATGTTGAAGGGCTCAATCTTCTTCTCAGTTATTTGTCTTTTATTCTCATACTGCTCCACAGTCAGACACATGCTGCAGATAAGTCTTGTCTCTCCTTACACTCCCCTCTGCCAGTCTGCCTTATTTTAATACCTCTTTGTCTCATTCTTCAAGCTTACAAGCGGTGGACTGGTCATAGCATTACATTACATTACATTACATTACATTACACTACATAGTGCCTGCTTCGATCCATCTGGTATTAGATCACGTGGTCCCCAAGGCAGAAAGGACTTAATTATGGCTCACAAATACAGCTTGCCTGACAAGAAGAGAAGTCATGGAAAACCAATTTAACGAAGAAGCTTATCACCTAAGCGTTTTAGAGAATTGGCGCACGACAAATGTCCATTAGCCCCCTATTCCTCTCCCTCCTCTTCCTCCTCCTCCTCTTCATCGCTCGGTTTGTCTGACTACAGAGTAAACATTTGGACAAAGTTCTACACAAGAGACAAAGGATTTAAAGACTGCTGTCAGCATCTGCCCATCCTCCCCTTTCCCCCTCTCTCCTCCAACGCCCCCCCCCCCATTTGGCGATTATAACTCGATAAGCGAATTGACTCCCAAAGGTGTTGGCAACGTTTCAGCAGAAAGAGAATTCCGAAGAATAATTCTAAACTGGATAAATCCATCGAGTTCCAAAGAATTCTGGAAAGTTATCGAGATTAGCAGAGAATCATGCGGTCGATATGAGCAAGTACCATAGCACCCATGAGATACATTCACCTTCCATTCATCCATTCATCCACCCATTCATTCATCCATCCATCTATCCACCCATCTATCTATCTATCCATCTATCCATACGTCCGTCCTTTCTTCCCTCCACCGAGGCAGGAAGAAAGAAAGAGTCGTGCATGAGGTGAGAGGTCAGACTATTTAGGGCAAAGGTCACCAGGGAAATTTGCTGGACACTAAAGATAGCGAGCAACTTGAAGCAAGAAATGTCGGCTGTCAATGGCTGATGACAAATGGTGACCATTGAAATCTTTCTCTATTTGTTCCGTTTTGAACCCCTACTCCACCATTACAGTTTGAAAAGCAATGGCTACCAATATCGAATACTGTCCATAATATTATATATATGATATATGATATTGATATTGATATATATATATATATAATATCTATAGGCAGAAGAGGATAAGTCCTGTTTATAATTTACTAAAATAATAGGCCTACGTGTCAATAGGTATAACCAGAGCAAAGACAGTCACGGGTCATTGTTGCCAAGGGTGTCCACAGTTCATTTGGTAAATGAACCAGACTAATGGATGGATAGATGGATGGACAGATGGATGAATAGATAGATGGATGGGTGCAATTGTTCATCTTTTCTGTGTAACAAAGTTCTTTCTTCTTCCAAGGCCACTGATGAAATAATCCTTCAGCGATTCTGAGATTCCAAAGCAGTTTTCCAACGCATCTCGTGTACATGTACATGTGTACATGTGTACATGTACATGTGTACATGTATGAAGACTTCGTGGAGAAGTGAAATTGGAAATGTTGTTCTGGCAAAATGAGTCGACAGTAAAATGACAATGTCGGACAAAGTGAATCTGAAATTGCTTTTCTTGTGAAATGGATCGAAACGAAACTAACATTCAGACGATGATAAAGCAGAGAACAACGTGCGATGATACAATCCAATGATATCATGTGAGATGATGTCCGGTAGCCACGTTAACTATTAAGCGCCTTCATGAGGTCATTGTAAGGCGCTATATAAATGTTCACATACATACATACATACAATCCAATGATGTTGTGTTTGGCCGATTATTTCTCAGAACGGTGTCTGGTCAAACTGCAAGCACTTGCCAAGCAGTGACATGGAAAGGAGCAAAGTGACAATGTAATATAATGTAAGAAAGGTTCTGAGTGGTTGTACTATGTGTCAGAATGCATGCAATTTAACCTGCAATGCTTAACAGCTACCATCTCTTCTCCTCGCTTCCTCTAAAAAGCTGTGACAGAGCCATCCATCCAATATAGTGATCATTGTGCTGCTGTTATGTGCTGAGTTCAAAGGCTGATTGAAGTTGTTTGACATACTGGACCACCCACCCAACATAGACACATTAGACAGATAGCATGATGATACACAATTTCTTCCGAATATGAGAGTATAAGTTTGGCCGTCTACCAAGATGGTTGTGTTAGTGTAGAAACCTTTTGCAGATCCTTCGCTCAAAACACTTCTCAGTATCGTCATCGATTGGTGTCTTATTATTAGACATTGCATTTAATAAATTATGCATAATTAATTACAATCATCCAAAACTAAGCAGTGGCAATTTATGGATGAAGAGAGATAATCACAAGAAGTAAATCTAAGTTAGGATGGTTGTGATGGTAAATCAAAACAAATCTCCAACAGAGGCCAAGGTCGGACTTGAATCGGGTCACAGTAGCAACGAGGATCGGCCAAAGAAATGAGGAAATGGAAGAGTTTGGCTGGAAATGGAAAAAATGCATGGAAATGGAAAGTGGTTGAAATGAGATTAGCTGAGATTGGATGTCAATTGGTGATGGAGATCATAAATCCATGCATCACGTGATCACCACCAACACTCACACAGACATCAACCACAGATCTCAATCCAACATAGAGATAGTCGGCGAATAATAATAGACACAGAAATGACGATGATGCAGAACAGTTGACTCTCTCTGCAGCAATGACGATGCTATATAAATATGGCATTTCTTTCTTTTCCTTCTGGCTTGGATTAGTCTATCTCTGGTGGAGGGGTCAGCCACTGGTGTCTTTTGTCTCCTTCTCACTCTGTCGCCATTGTCGTCCAGTCTCAACTCTCAATGCATATTCCATTTCAATGCATATAAATGCTGAAATTGGATTTATTTGTGCGAAAAACTATGTATCGCATGTTTGTTGTGTACATAGCAAAATCGTATTGTTGTCCATATTCATCGAGTAGTGTGGCTGTGGTTGCCAAAGATTCGTTGCTATGACTATGAAGTTTAGCCTTCTCTGTCTCCCTTTGTCTGTCTGTCTGTCTGTCTCTCTATCTCTCTGTGGATGTGTGTGTGTCTCTCTCTCTCTGTATATGTCTCTGTCTCTCTCTCTCTCTTGCTCTGTTTCTTTCTCTCTCCATCTCTTTCTGTCTCTCTTCTTCTATCTCTGCCTCTGTCTTTCTCTTTTCTCTCCTCAACAGCTGTGCTCAAATCTTCATCTCACATCTCAATGACTGCTGGTGCCCTGCACAAAACTTTCGAGCAGTGCACTAGAATGTGATCTTAACAATTACAATTATGAAATGGACATACACCTCAATTCTATGGAAAGACAATCTTCACCAACGTCATCATCATCATCATTAATGTCATTAATGTCAATTTCACGTGACCATAGTTCATCCTCAAATGCTGAAGTGGTAGAGTCAACAACAACGCTAACGCAAACAATAACTCTGACAACACATACGGCATGGAAAAGCGCGGCTGGAACAGTGTGCAGAACAATTGACATTCCACGGAAAGTGGCAACGACTTTCAGAGACACATCATTATCTCGTCTGTACCACAACAAACATGCACAGTTGAATGATGTGAAATTAAAGCTAAATGGCATCTAGAGATAATTAACTTTTACTAGTTAGTAACTTCTATAGTGCCATAGACCAACCAATGACCAACCAAACCCAACATGGTCAATATATTCATACCCGCTGAGATCAGGGCCGTCTTATGGTCATCGTAGGCCCTAGGCACTTTTGCATATTGATCTTTTCGTAGGCCCTAGGGTCTATCCAACTCAACTCTGCATTAATTCAAATTGCAACACATTTACATTATCTCTTAAAATTATGCTAAACCATGTTTTGTGAACGTATTTCAGTTTTGATTTTAAATCTCAATCTACTTTATCAACTGAAGAAATAGTGATTAGAGCAAAAGCATTAATTGAGATATATCCATGTGATCTAGAAGATGCATTTATTGACAAATTTCTTTTGTTTTCTCGAATGTTTGCAGATAGTAAATCTGTAGCTGAAATGATTAGTTCACAAATAGCTGACAAGCTGGTCTCCAGTTTTCCAAATGTCAATATTGCTTTTCGAATTTATCTTTCTATCTTTGGAACAAATTTCATGTCATAAATGTGAAGGGATAGAAGGATAATTATGGATATTTCAACTTCATCACCCGAAATTTCAGTTTTCAGCAAGTCTGTTATTGTGTAGGCCTAGCCTTGAAAAAAGTTAGCAAGTTTTCGTTTTCTGTTTTTTTTCCGGTCAATGACCAATCACTGCATCTATATTTTAGTATTTTTTTCTCAGGATTTCGTAGGCCCCTAAAAAGTTCGTAGGCCCTAGGCACAGTGCCTACTGTGCCTACTGGATAAGATGGCCCTGGCTGAGATGGATAGCCTAGAAGCAGAAAAAGTATGATCAATAAGCAATCTGGAAAAGGTTAAGTCTAAAGCTGAGTAGGAAATGAGCCGAACGAGCAATGTTCCAATCTCAATGTATAATACATATGTGTGTGGCACTTCACACAGATAGGAAAGCCAGTCTCTCACTGATTATTACTGTGAGAGGTGGTTTACAAATTTAAAATAAAATACAATGTATGCATACTGGCACAGTAATACATACACATGCGTGCATAAAAAAGTACTTAATGTAGCTTCATTATAGTATACAGGCATTGCTGAGTCATTTAGCGTGAGTGTGTGTGTGTGTGTGTGCGCGCGCGTGTGTGTGTGTGTGTGTGCGCGCGTGTGTGTGTGTGTGTGTGCTTGTTTACAATACTGACCGCACGGTCTGTGTTCTTGAACTCTGATGTCCATCTGTTTCCTGCAGCTTTCCATCTCGAGATGACATTCACTGTCGTACGTTCTTCCATCACTACCACAAACTGGAATGATGATCCGACGCGATGATGATGATGATGATCCAGTGCACTTCTCCTCATCACAACTACACATGACGCCACCATTCACTCGATCAACTGTGCACTTCGATCCGAACGAACACACGTGACCTACGCACGGATCTAAACAGTGTACAACAGAACAACAAGAAATGATCAAACAAATCAAAATGTATTGCCGATATTCTTCACATACTTGATATCTTTTGTATCAATTTGTATGTATGTAGTTGTGTACTGTTCAGTGAGAGACAAATGAAGTTCTGTCTTCAACAAAGAGATGCCTCCTCTCACATGAATCACAGACAGCTAGATTTTACATATAATTATGACTTTGTAGAAGTTAAGCCGATGTCACAGAATATTCTACCCCTAAAGCTATCCAGGGGATGGAATATACCGGATATAGAGTATCCGGAGGGATAGACCATTCTATCCCAATTATTGAAAAATGCGCATAATTTAAACATTTATGCTGTAAACAAAATTTGAAGTGACTCAGTGTTCTTATGTGTTCTAAATGTTCTAAGTGCTCTAAAACCAAAGCAAACTAAATTATCTAGTAGGAATAAACATAGCTGTTAGTGTCATTGTTCAAAACAAAGCAAATGGAAATTAATTTGCAAAAAAATAAACACATGGGGAAGGGGCTTTTTCAACTTCTTTTCATCGGGGAAGGGAGGGGCATGTGATTATTAAGGGGATACTCTATTTCGTGACACCGGCTATACCGAAATACCATTCCACCCGCTGTTCTTTCTATTTCCTCTCTGGTCATTCATTACCCACGAGTTTGGATTGGAGACTAACTAGGCATATTCCGTCTTCGGATTGTTTTGTGCCTTCTACCTCAGTCTGATCCACAGTTCCGCAGAACAAGACTTCTGAGGAATTTCTATTATGGTCTGCCAACAGAAGTCTTACTTCATGAACACAGATGGGGGGGGTCTATAAATAAGTGAGAGCTGCTCATATCTGACGAGTTTTTCTTAAAAAGGTCTGCAAAAATGTTGTTGACTTCATCCAAATTTTTCTGAAGAGTTTTCACATAGGAATTACCTAGATGCTCCTTGGGAGAGGGGTGGGGTTCATAAGCAGAGAGACACGTAAGGAATTGGGCTGCTGTTACCTGACAGGAGATTTTAAATGAAGCAATCATGCTTACTTTATGTTTCTGAGGAGACCATATACAGAAATTATTTGGATGCTGCGAAAGAAAAAGGTATGGAAACAAATGGGTTACCATTGGTCTTTTAGAGCGAAATAAGTTTCAATTACTGCAAAGAGCAGAGGAATTCGATTGAAGGGACTCCCACTTAGAAAACATTAATAAAGAGCAACGAAAAAAGCAAATGGGTTGCCATTATAGTTTTTATAGGGATGTGGATATAGGGATGAGCTGAATAAAGACTAGTGAACTGTGGATGTATGAAACTGAGAGGCATATCTACAGAGCATCATGAAGATATATACAGCATCATGAAGCAATAGAGCATCGTGAAGATTGGCCCTTAATTAAGATTCGTCTTCACTGGCAAATCATTGTGAAAGCAGTGTACTTGAAGACTAAAAATGAGGAATTTTGAGACTCAATGTCTAACCTACTTCTGTAGCTCAACTACATAATTTGTCATTTACCCAATACTTCATGGCGTCATTTCAGCAGAGCAAATGACGTATCACATTAATAAAAAATTCAATTCTGCATCCATTTTGTGCTTTCCAGAATGGTTAAAACTTCGTCCAATTGCACAGCAACATTAAGTCAAATGTGTTATGTAGAAAATGGACAAAAGTAATCAACCAGTCTAAACCATTAAAGCAAGTGACGTGGGACAAAAGCGTCGCAAGCCATCAGCACCATTGTTTTCTCAGTTTCCGTGGATAGCAGTGCCAGTGGTAGGCCTACAGAAATTCCATTTATTTTCTCAGCACCTTTACCATGGCAAACTACTCTAATAATCATTTGCCTGAAGCATAAGGCATCAAGGTAATTCCTATCTGGAAGGTAACTTACCTGATGCAGTAAAAATGAGACTTCATAGCATTCTTGAGCAATGGCATCACCACTTCATGAATGAATATTCAATAGCGCTCATGAATAAGCTGGTGCCCTGCATCTAGCTTTAAAACTGTGGATTCTGCATATTACAAACCGTTGAGACTCGCCTTCGAATCCTGATGACCGACTGAATAATGGATGAAGTAGAGCTGAGTGCATCTGAACTCATCTCATCTCTCACCATATAGATCGTGTCTTCGAGGACTTCGTGGATTTTTTCCACTGTTATTGGATTTCAGATGCACAACCGACTGACTGACGCTCTTCAATGAATGATTAATCATTCATGAATAATTAACCAGTTCATGAATAATTAATCATTCATGAATAATTAATCATTCATGAATAATTAACCAGTTCGCCGTTTGATTTTCATCGCTCGTTAATCATAATATGCTGCTATAATCTCCATGCGATCATAAACCATAAAGATGTGCGCCGTTCATTTCGACAGCATTTAACCCTCAGGCTACCAAGCTTTTTTTGTAACACTGACTACCAAGGGGGGGGGGTGGTTACCACCCCCCCTGGATTTTGGGTTTGGTTTGAGATATCATAACTTGTAATACATCAATGGATTCAGCATTCATTTCTGCACAAAATGGTATATTTAGGTTTGAAATATATGAAAGCACCCCAGAATTATGAATTTTTTTCCCTAGGCACCCGTCGATTTCACAAAATGTATACTTTCGCATAAGCAAAATATTAGATTCTGTGTGTTTTTAACATAATTTATTTATTTAAATATAATAAAGTCCAATATCCAACTATAAAAACTAGTAATAAGTTAGTTTTAATTACAATAAAAAGAAAAAAAACATGTATTAGCTGCTGAAAAACGTTTACGGAGACTTATCGGTTTACGTTGTAAAAAAACCCAACATTTTCACACATTTAAATTTATTTTGAGCACTTCCGGTCATCAAATGTCAAATTAATTGGCATCAAAAGATAGCCCTGAATGCCCTCTATAGAATGGCATAATTTACTTCTCTTGACAAATAAATTATGAATAATTTTTAATAGGAAAAACATAAAAATTTTATGAAAATAAAACACCTTTTTATATATTTTAATTTATTTTGAGCACTTCCGGTTGTCCAAAGACAACTCCGTGACCACCACAATGTAGCCCCACATTCCCTCTACAGAATGGTGTAATTCGTGTCTCTTCATGTCAAAGGACGGATAAGATACAGCCGATAATCTAAGGGGGGGTGGTATCCACCCCCCCCTGGTGCCTCGGGTATATCGGGTATAACTTTTGAATGGTATGGTATATCATCACACATTTTAGCTCAAAATGTGTGCAAATGAATCCTCTACAGCTACATAAAACGTCAAAATTTTATTCCAAACGAAAA
The DNA here is from genome assembly GCA_945859605.1 of Lumbricus rubellus. Classification (NCBI taxonomy): domain Eukaryota; kingdom Metazoa; phylum Annelida; class Clitellata; order Crassiclitellata; family Lumbricidae; genus Lumbricus; species Lumbricus rubellus. The sequence goes on from OX243827.1 coordinate 4,189,183, forward strand.
AAATTTGATTTGGAAAAAACCTAGGGGGGGGGGGGGTGGATACCACCCCCCCCTGGTAGCCCGAGGGTTAATGATTAGCAAAATGGAAACATAAGAGGGCTACATAATTTATTCGGTAATTAACTGACTGTAAGCATCCAAGAGAGAAAAATTAGTCTAGAAATAATTAATCAGTGCATTTCAAGCCAGGATAAAACCACCTTGACAATATAGCAGAGGAATTCTAAGACAAAGGAAAACCATAATATCTGTAGCTCTGCAAGTACTGATCGGCCTGCTAAGGGAGGCATGCACACAGCCTTAAGATGCAACTCTTATTTTCATGTCAGATTACTCACAGAAACATAAGTACAAATGTGTTGCCCCATTTACCAGAACTGTTGCCCAGCAGAAGGTTTGTTGACATTACAATATATACTGCATTACAACCTACAATCTGAATCCCATTGACCTCTCTCCCATTCCTCATTCCCATAAACACTTATAGACCATTTCTATTCGTTCATGGTGGTGATGTATCGTCTGATTGAATCTGATTTGCTTCTTTTTAAAGTGGTGCTATATAAATTTGTGAATTACAATCATAGTAGTTTATGTGACCACGTGTTTTCCCATGCATTGACTGTGGAACTTGAAGGCTCTTCAGCTGAACTGCAATTATTACTATAACCTGGTACAGTAGCGATTAGCAACAACTTCCATTGTGCAGTGGTAAAGTATACTTATATCAAACATCTAATATATATATTAGACCAGCTTCTATAGCACCATTAATTAAAAATCATAAGACATCAACTGAAAGAAGAAATCCAAAGAAGCAGATTCTCCAATCTCGTCATTTCGCACACAGACCTTCAATTCAACGTCTGATGAGACAGAAGCTCAGCCTGAGAATGAGGAGGAGCAGGAGCAGGAGCAGGAGGAAGTGGAGAAGGAGGAGGAGGAGGAGAAGAAGGAGGAGAAGGAGGAGGAGGATCAAGTATGACAACAACAAAAAGCATGGCAGTCAAAAGTGGAAAGACTGTACATGTATGTATAGTCTCAGTTGTCTGATCATCTCGAGATTGGATGGTTGGAAATTCTTTGCTCCATGACTTGGCATGAAGAGATGTGCTACACTGTTGGTTGCCTATTCCAGTGTCACTGTCCATGTGTGGGGTGTGTGTGTCTGTGCGTTTGTAAGTGTTTGTGAGTGTTTGTAAATGTGTGTGTGTGTGTGTGTGTGTGTGTGTGTGTGTGTGTGTGTGTGTGTGTGTGTGTGTGTGTGTGTGTGTGTGTGTGTATGTGTGCGTTTGTAAGTGCTTATGAGTGTGTGCGTGTTTGTGTGTCTGGTCGAGGAGCAGTCGATTTCATCTGAATCCGTTCAATAAGCCTAGCTATATATTTATATTGTTTGTGGACATTTGCCTTTCTGACCAAAGTATTTCATTTGGAAGGTAAACAGCATCAGCTGATTAAAGTTAATATGAAAAGGAAATGAGTGACCATTGCGCACACATCTCCCTCCCCCACCACACACAATCCCTGTGGCACAGGGCAGTACCAATCTTCCCTACAGAGAAATTAAATCGCAAATATAATTTCGATTCTGTACCAGTTCTAAAACGACATTAAAACACATTTTTTTCGGATCAGTTACAGAGTCACATGTGGCAGCAGTTTAGGAAGTTGCTGAGAAGGAAGAAGTGTACTGCTCTGATGAGTATTCTCTTTGCAAGAAAAGTATTCTCTTTGCAAGACAAGTATTCTCTTTGCAAGACAAGTATTCTCTTTGCAAGACAAGTATTCTCTTCATTGGAAAAGACGCACTTTCACATCACTTATTGTTAAATCTAAACTGTTTTAAAATAGTTTTTGAATCAGTGAATCTTTAGTCGTATCAAATTGTGCATAATAACTTTCACATTCATGGTATACAGGCGTAATTACTGAGTCATTTAGCGTGTGTGACTGTGTGTGTTGTACTGACCACATGGTCTGCGTTCTTGGATGTGTGTGTTTGTTGTAGTACTGACCACATGGTCTGCGTTCTTGGACTCTGATGTCCATCTGTTTCCTGCAGCTTTCCATCTCGAGATGACATTCACTGTCGTACGTTCTTCCATCGCTACCACAAACTGGAATGATGATTCGACGCGATGATGATGATGATGATGATGATCCAGTGCACTTCTCCTCATCATCGCAACTACACATGACGCCACCATTCACTCGATCAACTGTGCACTTCGATCCGAACGAACACACGTGACCTACGCACGGATCTAAAGCAGAGAGAAGAGAATTACTTCGTACATTCATTTCATTGATTGACAACCAACCATGATTATTATTAATTATTATTTTTCATTGAGATTGGATGCAGTAGTATCATATTCATTTAAATTGGATACAGTAGTATCATATTCATTTATATTGGATGCAGTAGTATCATATTCATTTATATTGGATGCAGTAGTATCATATTCATTTAGATTGGATACAGTAGTATCATATTCATTTAGATTGGATACAGTAGTATCATATTCATTTAGATTGGATACAGTAGTATCATATTCATTTAGATTGGATACAGTGTAGTGTGGTGAGAGCATCAATCTATGTTGTTAAAATGTCTGTTTTTGGACAGATGGCCAAAGATATGGTGGAAAAGATACAGCTCATGGATCTGCTAAGTAGTACAATGATTGTGAGTTTGAGGTTGTCAGTCTGAACCTGCTGAATCTCACCATGTGTATGATGACCCTTGATGACCCCTGCACCTTGTTTATGCTTTTAATTTATATTCATGATTATTGCTTGAAACACCCACGAGATATAATTAGAGGCTGGTCTCCACTGACATTTATTTTAATATACTAACGTTTAATATACATGTAACAAGTTGCATGATCTGTGCTAACCATGTCTCTATGAATAAACAAATATTGATCGTTTGATTCATTTATTGATCGTTTGATTCATTTATTGATTGATCGATTGATTGATCATGCTCTGAAAGATAAGCAGAAATTGTCTAGCTGCAGTTTTGCTGCACCAGAAAAACCTTTTAACTTTCATGAAAAGATATTCACATGAACAGAGGATGGATGCAGCTCCCAATGGATCCATCAACGGGGGGTGGGAGGGGAGGGGAGAAACGTCTCTTGCGATGATATGCAGATAGCAGCTAACCTGTTTTATGCTATCAATATTCATCTTTCGATTCTCTGATATCCAGAAATCGAATGAGACAAAACGAAAAATTCCAACGCAAATCCCAAGCGACAAATGCAGTAATGATCATCTTCTTCTCATGATTGCATTTTGCAACATTGACAAAAATAATGGAATTTGAGTCTGATCAGAGCGAAAGCTTTGTTTCATACATCCCTAAAGTCTTTTTTCTTTTGCCATGGCTGTGTTGGAAGTGCTCCCGAGTAGTTGTCTTAAGTCCATGGAATGAAAGAATGAATGAATCATCAAGAATTCAGAACTGAAAAAGTCATATTTTATAAGACAGACAGCATTGCATCGTTCTACTCACCAAGAGGAGGTTCATGGTTGACATTAGAAGATTCATGTTTCGTCATCGGCCGCTCTGAAACAAATGCAAGTAATCACATTGAAACACATAGGTAATGTGGTAATATAGGATAAGGTAGAGCAAATAAGGTGAGATAAGGTCAGGAAAGCACAGTAAGATAAGGAAAATAAGGTAAGGTATGATATGATAAGAAGATACGAGTGAAGCTGAGGACAGCTGCACTTAAAAAGACTGAACTGCTTTTCTTTGCAATGACAAATAAACATTTGCAACACCTTAGCGAAATCACATGGGAGCAACATACGATTTTCAAGCATCTAGCCAAACTAGTACTCTCATGTTCTTCACCTACGATGTTCTATGCTTATCTATTATCTATTATCCATTATCAACTACAACTTAACCCATTAGTGCCCGACGATTGAAACACAGGTATTCAGATTGAAAGACAGGTATTCAGATTGAAACACAGGTATTCAGATTGAAACACAGGTAATCAGATTGAAACACAGGTATTCAGATGCGGTAATATAAGATAAGGTAGAGCAAATAAGGTGAGATAAGATCAGGAAAGCACAGTAAGATAAGGAAAGTAAGGTAAGGTATGATAAGAAGATACGAGTGAAGCTGAGGACAGCACTTAAAAGACTCAGCTGCTTTTCTTTGCAGTGACAAATAAACATTTGCAACACCTTAGCGAAATCACATGGGAGCAACATACGATTTTCAAGCATCTAGCCAAACTAGTACTCTCATGTTCTTCACCTACGATGTTCTATGCTTATCTATTATCTATTATCCATTATCAACTACAACTTAACCCATTAGTGCCCGACGATTGAAACACAGGTATTCAGATTGAAAGACAGGTATTCAGATTGAAACACAGGTATTCAGATTGAAACACAGGTAATCAGATTGAAACACAGGTATTCAGATGCGGTAATATAAGATAAGGTAGAGCAAATAAGGTGAGATAAGATCAGGAAAGCACAGTAAGATAAGGAAAGTAAGGTAAGGTATGATAAGAAGATACGAGTGAAGCTGAGGACAGCACTTAAAAGACTCAGCTGCTTTTCTTTGCAGTGACAAATAAACATTTGCAACACCTTAGCGAAATCACATGGGAGCAACATACGATTTTCAAGCATCTAGCCAAACTAGTACTCTCATGTTGTTCACCTAGAATGATCTATGCTTATATATAATTATCTATTTATCTATTATCAACTACAACTTAAATTACAAACATGAAAATCAGAAAATAATTGACTGCGCTGAAAAGTATTTTGCACTCAACGAGGAAGAAAATGAATTGAAAAAACTAAAATGTTGTTTAAAACATTTCCACACGTGTGACTATAAGCAAGTTCATAACAGCCCACGCTGCTAACGATGTTAAAAAGACAATAGTTATTACAGACTAACAATATAATAAAACAATTATAAGTTGTTATTATCTCATTATACAATAACTGCCAATCGCAGACGGACAGGCTTTAGAATAGACTCTTGTCTCAGCACTCAAAACGAGAATGAACGTGGTTCTTAACAGCCAATTTCAAAAGCCTATTCTACTTTGAGGCTGTCTTTTCATACATGCACACCAACGTTTACGGATGAATTATGTGACATGGTCAATGAGAGAGGCAACCAGTAATTTCTGTTGACAATTATTGTTGAGAAGTTACTGAAGCAGAGAATATCAATTCTCCTCCAATGACAGCTCTCACAATTATTACCCAGCGCACAATACATAGATAGGAAAAGCACTCGTCTGAACTCAAACCACAAAAATTCTTATTTCACTTAAAGACTAGATTTAAAAATTTATGCCAGCTCTGAAAAGGATCCCATGGCGCACAAAATACTTCATAGTCCTGCGGGTAATATAGGATCCAACGCAGTAGAGGCAGACAGTCTGTCGCCAATTGTGAACACATTACGGTATTTACAGATTATAATCCTATACCAATAGAAAAATATCCACCGTTGCATTCCCATCACACATACATACATACACAAATATACACATGTACCCAAGCACATAATCATCCATTAATTATTATTGTTAGTATTTTTGTTAGTATTTTTGCTTATCATTAATGTTACATTTGCACAGACACACCGGAATGTGACTCTGAGTGGCCAGGAAAAGATGTAGCTAGATATCCAAGAGCGTTAAAGATGGATTGGATACGGCATCCATACATCCAAACATTCATTTAGCTCCCATTCTCTCATCAAAATACCTACTCAGAAATGCTAAGTATAATAATTATACTCTTCTAAGTCTTCTTTCTGGACTACTATCTATATCTCTCTCATTTCTTAAGACCTATTTTTTCTCATGGGGTTCTCACACTGAGCATGCTACTGAACGGTCATGGCTGTGAGTGACACCATTGAATTAAGAAATAAATAATTACGTTAAGGTGCATTACATTACATATATACATATTATATATATATATATAAGGATGATAATCACATGTAGAGAAATACATAATTTGAATAGGACCATTAAGATAAGATCTTTTTCATCAATGTTCATCAGACGAAGAAACACACATCTGAAAAGTAATGAGCATAATATGAGTGGAATGAGTTTCTGCTACTTCTTCATCCAACTCATAATGAATGAATGTAAATCATAAATCGCTTATAAAATGTTTCAGGCTTTTAATGGCTTTCATGTTCGTTAATGCAGTTCATTGCATCGTTTGACCTGTCGTCAATTACATCAGTGCAGCAACAACTGTCACAATAAAACCTCTTCACGTGATCTCCCACAAAAGCAGAGAAAGGGAGTTTCAGCTATTTCGACGACTACGACGATAATTAGCCTACTCTGCCGCCAGCCAATGCCTCCTCCTCCTCCTCCTCCTCCTCCTCCTCCTCCTCCTCCTCCTCCTCCTCCTCAGCCTTTATTCTGCCTGTGAGGCTCTCAGGCAACTCGTCCATTAAAGAGATTTACAACAGGGTGTTCGAAGTGCCACCGAGTTACTATCAGAGAGAGTTAGATGAGAGAGAGAAAGAATCTCAAGAATGTCACGCTTCGACTAAAATGAATGAGTTGTACCGTACTTGGACAACACAAATACCCAATCGACAACGAATAACGCAAATCATCTTTGGACAACAAAAATAACCAGTGGACAATGCAAATCATATTTGGGCAACAAAAATAACCAGTGGACAATGCAAATCATATTTGGGCAACAAAAATAACCAGTGGACAATGCAAATCATATTTGGGCAACAAAAATAACCAATGGACAATGCAAATCATATTTGGGCAACAAAAATAACCAGTGGACAATGCAAATCATATTTGGGCAACAAAAATAACCAATGGACAATGCAAATCATATTTGGGCAACAAAAATAACCAGTGGACAATGCAAATCATATTTGGGCAACAAAAATAACCAATGGACAGCGCAAATCATATTTGGGCAACAAAAATAACCAGTGGACAATGCAAATCATATTTGGGCAACAAAAATAACCAGTGGACAATGCAAATCATACTTGGACAACACAAATACCCAATCGACAACGAATAACGCAAATCATCTTTGGACAACAAAAATAACCAGTGGACAATGCAAATCATATTTGGGCAACAAAAATAACCAGTGGACAATGCAAATCATATTTGGGCAACAAAAATAACCAGTGGACAATGCAAATCATATTTGGGCAACAAAAATAACCAGTGGACAATGCAAATCATATTTGGGCAACAAAAATAACCAGTGGACAATGCAAATCATATTTGGGCAACAAAAATAACCAATGGACAATGCAAATCATATTTGGGCAACAAAAATAACCAGTGGACAATGCAAATCATATTTGGGCAACAAAAATAACCAATGGACAGCGCAAATCATATTTGGGCAACAAAAATAACCAGTGGACAATGCAAATCATATTTGGGCAACAAAAATAACCAGTGGACAATGCAAATCATACTTGGACAACACAAATACCCAATCGACAACGAATAACGCAAATCATCTTTGGACAACAAAAATAACCAGTGGACAATGCAAATCATATTTGGGCAACAAAAATAACCAGTGGACAATGCAAATCATATTTGGGCAACAAAAATAACCAGTGGACAATGCAAATCATATTTGGGCAACAAAAATAACCAGTGGACAATGCAAATCATATTTGGGCAACAAAAATAACCAGTGGACAATGCAAATCATATTTGGGCAACAAAAATAACCAATGGACAATGCAAATCATATTTGGGCAACAAAAATAACCAGTGGACAATGCAAATCATATTTGGGCAACAAAAATAACCAATGGACAGCGCAAATCATATTTGGGCAACAAAAATAACCAGTGGACAATGCAAATCATATTTGGGCAACAAAAATAACCAGTGGACAATGCAAATCATATTTGGGCAACAAAAATAACCAATGGACAATGCAAATCATATTTGGGCAACAAAAATAACCAGTGGACAATGCAAATCATATTTGGGCAACAAAAATAACCAATGGACAGCGCAAATCATATTTGGGCAACAAAAATAACCAATGGACAGCGCAAATCATATTTGGGCAACAAAAATAACCAGTGGACAACGCAAATCATCTTTGGACAACAAAAATAACCAGTGGACAATGCAAATCATATTTGGGCAACAAAAATAACCAGTGGACAATGCAAATCATATTTGGGCAACAAAAATAACCAGTGGACAATGCAAATCATATTTGGGCAACAAAAATAACCAGTGGACAATGCAAATCATATTTGGGCAACAAAAATAACCAGTGGACAATGCAAATCATATTTGGGCAACAAAAATAACCAATGGACAATGCAAATCATATTTGGGCAACAAAAATAACCAGTGGACAATGCAAATCATATTTGGGCAACAAAAATAACCAATGGACAGCGCAAATCATATTTGGGCAACAAAAATAACCAGTGGACAATGCAAATCATATTTGGGCAACAAAAATAACCAGTGGACAATGCAAATCATATTTGGGCAACAAAAATAACCAATGGACAATGCAAATCATATTTGGGCAACAAAAATAACCAGTGGACAATGCAAATCATATTAATGCAACAAAAATAACCAATGGACAGCGCAAATCATATTTGGGCAACAAAAATAACCAATGGACAGCGCAAATCATATTTGGGCAACAAAAATAACCAGTGGACAACGCAAATCATCTTTGGACAACAAAAATAACCAGTGGACAATGCAAATCATATTTGGGCAACAAAAATAACCAGTGGACAATGCAAATCATATTTGGGCAACAAAAATAACCAATGGACAATGCAAATCATATTTGGGCAACAAAAATAACCAGTGGACAATGCAAATCATATTTGGGCAACAAAAATAACCAATGGACAATGCAAATCATATTTGGGCAACAAAAATAACCAGTGGACAATGCAAATCATATTTGGGCAACAAAAATAACCAATGGACAATGCAAATCATATTTGGGCAACAAAAATAACCAGTGGACAATGCAAATCATATTTGGGCAACAAAAATAACCAATGGACAATGCAAATCATATTTGGGCAACAAAAATAACCAGTGGACAATGCAAATCATATTTGGGCAACAAAAATAACGAATGCACAATGCAAATCATATTTGGGCAACAAAAATAACCAATGGACAGCGCAAATCATATTTGGGCAACAAAAATAACCAGTGGACAATGCAAATCATCTTTGGGCAACAAAAATAACCAATGGACAGCGCAAATCATATTTGGGCAACAAAAATAACCAATGGACAATGCAAATCATATTTGGGCAACAAAAATAACCAATGGACAGCGCAAATCATATTTGGGCAACAAAAATAACCAGTGGACAATGCAAATCATCTTTGGACAACCCAAATCATCTTTAGACAACACAAATCATCTTTGGGCAACAAAAATAACCAGTGGACAATGCAAATCATATTTGGGCAACAAAAATAACCAGTGGACAATGCAAATCATATTTGGGCAACAAAAATAACCAGTGGACAATGCAAATCATATTTGGGCAACAAAAATAACCAGTGGACAACGCAAATCATCTTTGGACAACACAAATAACCAGTGGACGAAGAAAAATCATCGTTTGAGCATGAACACTCTGCTACGTCCTGATATCAGTCACCTGAGTGAACATTGGCCACAATGGCCAGTGCGATCTACCGCTCGTCATTTACTATTATCTGGTCATTTACCACTGGTCATTTACCACTGGTCATTTACCGCTGGTCATTTACCACTGGTCATTTACCACTGGTCATTTACCGCTGGTCATTTACCGCTGGTCATCAACCACTGGTCATTTACCACTGGTCATTTACCGCTGGTCATTTACCGCTGGTCATTTACGGCTGGTCATTTACCACTGGTCATTTACCACTGGTCATTAACCAGTTAGTCTCCAAACGATTCAGTAGTCAGTGATTAACTGTTCTGTTTAAAAAAGTCAACAATAAATTTTTAAGCCGATTGATGATATCAACTACTGACTACTGAGCCAGCAGACCATAAGGGAGTCAGTCAGTCAGTCCATCCAGCCATCCATCCAGCCATCCAGTCATTCAGGCTTCCACCAAATGATTGGTCAATACGAGTTAGAACAGTTTCACATGCTTTCAAACCAAGGGACAGAGAAACAGACTGATGCAAAGATAGACATACAGAAGAACAGACACAGACACTGACACAGACAGAGAGACACAGTCACAGACAGAGAGAGACAGACAGAGACAGACACACAGTCACAGACAGACATAGAAGGACGCAGACACAAAAAGAGAGACACAGACAGACAAAGAGAGACACAGGCACACACAGACACAGAGGAACACAAACATAGAGTGAGACACACAGAGGGACACAGACAGACACAGAGAGGCGCGAACATAGACAGAGGGACACAGACAGAGACAGGAGGACACAGTCATAGACAGACACAGACATCCACAGACAGAGACAGAGGGATACAGATGAATGATGTTATTGTCTTTCCTGGTAGTGCCAGATGGTACCATGAGCAGCGACGACGATGAGAGCAGCGACGACGATGAGGGCAGAGATGGAAAGTGGAAAAGTCATGGATTCAGTTTTAGTTGAGTCTCTGCACAAACTCAATGTCATTCCAAAGCCACCAATGTCTAACAGCAGGAGACTCTACATATTGTAGCTGAAACAAGTAACTTGTCTGGTAGGAAGCAGCAACTATGACCCCACAACAATAGGCTCATTTATTTACACTATGGGCCCTATTCTTAGATGAGATGAGCAAGGCGTCCATAACTAAAGGTAACACGAAGGCACACAAGCATTGGTGAATTTCCTTAGACGGTGTTTCATGTGCAATCTGCTCAGCAGGCTCAGATTCACAACCGTTGGATCATCATACTACCACATTGTCTGGCAGATGCAGCGCTGAATGCGCACACACGGAATTCATCAGACATTTATTTTAAATACGGGCCACACTCGTATCTGATGGCAGGGCAGATTCAGATGGGGTAAAGGGCGCTTTGTTCCACGGCTGGTGGGTGATGAGGTAGCGAATGAGGGAGCGATGGAGGATAAGAAGGAGGAGGAGGAGGAAAAGAAAAAGAACGAGGAGGACGAGGAGGAGGAGGAGGAACAGGAGGAGGAGAAGGCGCCGGTTGCTAAACTGCTGGAGGCGATTCTAGCATCATCATCATCATCAACAGTCGACAGTCGACAATGACAACATGATGTGTTAAGTCTTTCGTCCAATTGATCAGCCATCCAACTAAGAAAGCATTGAGGCCAACACCATTCGACCATCGCCGCAGGAGATAATCTTCTTTAGCTGTTGATGCCATCTTCAGGTCCTGCTGCTGCTGCTGCTGCTGTATCTCCTCCTTGGCTGACAGACCGCAGAAGATGCAATTCATGAAGATGATCATCAGTGTAGTGGCTCCTGAAAGAGGCCAATGGCGACTGGTATGGTAAGCGTTACCACTTCCATCTGCTCTTCCATCTGTTGTTTGATATGTCAATCACATCCAAACTAATTGCTTTCCAGATTCGTTACCAACACACCCCACCACCCACCCCACCCACTGTCCCACACCCACCCACACCCACTGTCCCACCCACCCACCACTATTCCATGACTTGTTGGCATTAGGATGGAGTTTTTCAAGTGGCTAAACATATTATAATGTTCTTTTACAAAATATAGATTTATGACTTCATGATCTTAAAGTCAATTGATGCATGTCATGAAAAAGGTTCTATATAAGTCATCTCATTATTATATGATATTTGTACTAATTGCAGTATGTGTATATTTCTTCACGAATACAGCAAAAGACCAAAACATGCAAATCTATGTCTATGCAGAATTGCAGATGTAAGTAGACCTATCGGGAATGTTTCATTCATCAACTACACACAACAGTTGACAGCTAGGGTGGAATATTTAGCCTATTTCCCCGGCTGCTTGGAAATTTTTGGAGCCAGATGAGAATACGGGGAGGAGCGTCAAACCAAGAACAGAGAGAGCATGGTGCTGCGTTGGAAAGCATTACCAATGCTGGTGAACATAGAAAGGTGAAAGATGAAACATGAGAATAGTCTTCAACCAACCATAGATGAAACAGAGACACAGAAAAAAAGACCGTGTCACTAGAGGTTGTGTGTGGAAAGAAGTCTCTTCCACAATCTCTAAGCTGCTTCTAAAGCACTGCCTGAAAGTGGAGTCAGTTTAATCATTATAGCTCTGCCTCAAGTCAGAAAGGGTTATCCCCAAAACGGTAGTAGAAGGTTTATTCACTAGCTCTGTCTCAAGTCAGAGGGTTTATTCTATTCTATTCTATTCTATTTTAGGATTTATAAAGCGCCTCTCACAGTACAACCTAATCAGAGGCGCTCCCAGTGCGAAGAACTCCTGGAAAAAGAAAAGTCTTAAGACATCTGGCAGAAAAAGTAAAGCCTCCAGATAAAATCTGAGCACGAATAATAGTAGGAAGGTCATTCCACAATAAAGGGCAGACAGAAAAAGGGTAGTAGAAGGGGTCAGAATTCAGTTTTCAGAGGGCACAGGAATGAACAATTGTCAAGCACTGTTCTTAAAAGTGTGGTATACGATGCATATGATAACAAGAGGACGAAGCAGAACATCTTGCAGATCATCACATGTCAACAAAGCAGAGGATGAATAACCACCATGTAAACAAACTAATTGAGCATCTAGACTAAGATAAATATCAAACCAATTCAACAGCGTAGGACCAGATAATAATCCCAAACCATTGCATGACACCATGAAGCAGAATGATCAACAGTATCGAAAGCATTAGACAAGTCAAAATAGAAGAATTCTGCTCTAACTTCACCTCAATATTACAATTCATACAGACCATGCAGGTATAGAGCCAGATAATCACATGGAGCCATTGCATTATACGATGAAGCAGAGCAGAATGATCAACAGTATCGAAAGCATTAGACAAGTCAAAAAGAAGAACTCTGCTCCAACTTCAATTCAACTACAATTCACACAGCTCAAGTGTAGAGCCCAAAAAGACCTGAAGAACATCACATCACCAGAATATTACATTTCATACAGACCAAGATTTGAACTCAGAACCCGCAAGCGCAGGTTTTAAAATCAAATCAACCACTAAAGCAGTCGTTCAAGCACCTAATCCTCCAAATCTGATTTCCAGCACATCATCCAATGACATCGCATCATCTGATTCTCCAGTCCTGTTCATATTTCTGCCAATCAGTTTGTAAGTCTGTCCATCTGTCTCTGTCCATCTGTATCTGTCCATCTGTATCTGTCTCTCTGTATCTGTCTCTCTGCCAGTCGATCCCTTAGTCTTTCTGCCTAGTTATCTCTCTGTCCGTCCATCCGTCTGTCTGTCTGTCTGTCTGCCTCCTTGTCCCTCTGTCTCTCTGTTTCTCTGTCCGTCTGTCCGATCTACCCATCCGTCTGCAATCGTAAATACTGTCCTAATGAGAGGACGAGTGACACCGTAGCAATGCATTGCTGATCCTCGTTCCCATTGAGGCCGTCCACCCGTCCTTCCGTCCTTCCGTCCTTCCGTCCTTTGGTTCTTCCGTCCTTTGGTCCGTCCGTTCGTTGTTGTTGCCTTTGTGGTCAATCGAGATAATGTCATTTTCCAATGATCCGTCCATTAATAACAACAAGCTGATCACGATTAGTTCTGAATATCACTGCTACAACACACGAATGACGATGATCTCTAATGCATCTCATGCAAATTCCAACGATCATCCACACGACGATAAGTGTCTACTCATTGATCTACTCTATTGGTCATTAGAGGGTTAACCAGCTGCCATTGAAGGTTTAAATGTGCATGCAAGAATTGAATTCGGATGTTTTGAGATTGCTTGCAAGTTGCAACTCCAAAATGACTCGACAATAGAAAGAATAGAATCATTGAATAAAAAATCCTTAATTATTCTTAACTGCTTTAACAGGAAGTTCAGAAGAGCAGAGACGATGTCATCATCATGAGAGACAGAACATGGAATGATGGTCATTGATGGCACAATCACAGTTCACTATCACCATTATCATCATCACCTTCATCACCATCACCACCACCGGGTCATTGACACAGTTCACCATACATCATCATCAATAATATCATCCATCATCATCGTCATCATCGTCATCATCAACAACGACAGCAACAGTCGCCATCCATCAGTCTCAGAATAACCAGCAAATGAAGGAGGTCACCTAAAAGAACAGATTCAGAATTCAGATACAGACATACATCTGTCTGTCTGTCTGTCTGTCTGTCTGTCTGTCTGTCTGTCTGTCTGTCTGTCTGTCTGTCTGTCTGTCTGTCTGTCTGTCTGTCTGTCTGTCTGTCTGTCTGTCTGTCTGTCTGTCTGTCTGTCTGTCTGTCTGTCTGTCTGTCTGTCTGTCTGTCTGTCTGTCTGTCTGTCTGTCTGTCTGTCTGTCTGTCTGTCTGTCTGTCTGTCTGTCTGTCTGTCTGCCAGACAAAGAGGAAGGCCTGACAGGCATTGAGAGAGAAAGAGAGACAGAGAAAGACAGAGACAGACAGTGACACGTAGAGAGAATAAGACAGAGAGAAAGAGGCAGACAGACAGACAGACAGACAGACAGAGGAGAGACAGACAGACAGACAGACAGGCAAAGGATGGAAGGGGAGAGGGTAAACGACTGTTCCGCTGCTGCTGCTGGTGCTGCTGCTGGTGCTGGTGGTGGTGCTGGGGCCGTTTCAATTGGCCTCAAGTAACCCCATCCACCAACCGACCACCGACCCCCTGGGAGGCTGGGTCTCAGCCGCCCGGCGGTCTATGCAAATCAACCATGGCATCAATCGCACAATATATATATATATATATATATATATATACTGCCCCTGCCTCTGTCCCTCTGCCTCTGTCCCTCTGCCTATGTCCCTCTGCCTATGTCTCTGTCCCTCTGCCTATGTCCCTCTGTCCCTCTCTGCCTGTCCCTCTCTGCCTCTGTCCTTCTGTCTCTGTCTCTCTGTCCCTATGTCTTTGTCCTCTCCTTCAATGACCCATCAGCATTGAAACATCTCCATTCAAATGACCCTTCGCCTCCCTCGTCCGCTCCCTGGTGTCTCTCCTCAGACTCTCTCCCATACCCTCCCACCCTCCCTCCCACCCTCATCAATATGTATAATACGTGCTGCTCACTCACTCACTCACCCACCCCACCCCCTCATTTATGTTTCTACCCACATGTGTAAAATTTTGTATTGTGTATACACTATGTACAATTGTACATATTATACATGTATAAGTGCAAATATTATGTACATACACGTCGTCATCTGCTCGTACTTTGCCAGTGCCAGTCCCAAGCCTGGAGAAAGGAGGAGGGGACATTAATCATTCATCATAGGACACAGTGTCGTTAAACAGCGACAAACAAGATTAGTATTATACAAACATGATTAGTATTATAAAAACAAGATTAGTATATGTAATTTTGTTATGTATATTGCATGTACGCAGCATGCGTGTATTCTGCATGTGTTTCATACATTATGTATGACTGTATGTTGTATTAGCAACATAGGAAGAACTGGAAAATCTATAAGCCTAGAGCAAAAGTAAATATATAGCCAAATACGCTGAATATATGCTAGGCCTCGCATATAATAAAGTATTTCTGCGCAGGGGCGCCGTTAGGCGTACGCACGTACGCAAGTGCGTACAGCGCGGAAAGGCTAAAAAAAATTTTTTTCTACAAACTGTAAATTAAAGAATCAAAGCGTGAAATATTATATTTTTAGTCCAATAAATGCGATGATTGATGCAAATTAGTTTGCAGGGGGTAGTGTATAGGAGGGGGTTATAATTTGAAGCCTTTAGAGTTTAGACCTACACCGGTTAGGCTCTAAACTTTATAAATAGGTAAAATGTAACTGGCTTGCGGATGAATTTTGAAACGCTTTGTTGGTAGTTAGGCCTGTTTAAACTGTGAAAAATTACCTGTATGCGTACAGTGGCGGCGCCAGGGGGTTAAGGGGGGCTAAGCCCCCTAAACGTGGCTCAGCCCCCAAAATAAAAAACTGAAAATGTCTAAAACGGCTTACTTCGTAATAAGGAAACTAGACAATGACCAACGGCAACGAAATCAACTATATTATCATACCCGGTAGTGTAGATGCTTATGCCATTGGCGGCACCAGATGAGGGGGTTAGGGGCTAAGCCCCTAAATGTGACTCAGCCTCATCCCAAAGCAAAAAGCAATGTATCTCCATGTATCGGCTTAAAAGTTATTATTAACTTGTTTTCGGACCTCAACTGCAGCGGACGGTCATACATCGACTCACATGTGAGACATCAATTGCGACTGGGCTCGACTCCCGGAAATTGATTCTCTCTGCGACTCAATATTAGCAATTTAGCATGCACACAGTCCTCTTATTTATACCCTAATGGAGCTGCAGGGGACAGAGGGCTGAGGTCCGGGCTGGTCTGAGAACCGGTCTGGCGGGGGGGGGAGAAGCAGAGATCCGCGATGGCGGAGGAAGGGGGCTGAGGTTCGGCCCGGTGTGAGTCCTGGCTGGCGGAGGAAGGGGGCTGAGGTTTGGCCCGGTGTGAGTCCTGGCTGGTGGAGGAAGGGGCTGAGGTTCGGCCGGTGTGAGTCCTGGCTGGCGGAGGAAGGGGACTGAGGTTTGGCCCGGTGTGAGTCCGGGCTGGCGGGAGAAGGGTGTTGAGTCCGGGTTGGCAGAGGAAGGGACTGAGATTCACAAGGACAGCAATTTTGAATTTCGCTACAATAGCGCGTCGATGCTTATGCGAATAGAATGCGCCGCAGACCGTGATGAGGTTATGTGCACCATGTCCGGCCGGCCTTCTGAGGGGCTACGCCGGTAGTCCTACACAACTATTCATTGAGAAATGGGTGTTAATTTAGCACCAGCAGTCATGGGCGGAGACTTGGGAGCCAGAGGACGGTCCACAAGACCCCGAAGTTTGTGGTATTTCAATATTTCAAAAATATCTAAAAAATGTCAGTATCAATTTCTAGAGTGTTATCTAGGCTACTGTTTATCCATCATGAACAATTTTGCTAGGACGACAGCAAAACTGGTATAGGCTACCCTTTGCAGTGTGGCATTCAATAATTTATACAACGTGGAGGACCATTATTGAACTCATAAACCATTTCTGTCAGCAATAAAATAATTATGAGAAATTTGTTGAGATGACAGCTTAAAATGTTACCATTAAAGTGCTGATATCCAAAATTTAAACAATGGCCTACAAGGGGACACTTTTGAAGTCATAATCCACAACCTTCAGCAATGAAATGATGAGCTAATTAGTAAAAAGATGACAGCCCAAAATGCTATTATTGCTATGTGGAAATTCCCAAAAAATTTCATGACTTTATCGTTCATAAACAGTTAGCAAACATGAGCCTGAAACGCGCTCCTGTCGATGTCAACAGCGAAAAACGCGCTGATTTCTGGGGCTCCGCCGCAGACCCCGCTGGGGGAGCTTACAACGCTCCCCAGACCCCCCAGTCGGTATGACCTTCGTGCATTCGGCACTTGCAGCTTCGCGTCTCCAGCGCATGCAAAATTACTGCCCTTAAGAAAAATATTCTACGTGCGTTCCTGGGAGGAAGGGCTTGGGATTTCAGCCCCCAAACCTGAAATCCGGGCGCCGCCACTGATTGTACCCGTAAAACCCCCTACAAACAACATCTTATTTAAGTTTTCATGATTTTATCGTTCATAAATAGCTGGCAAAAAAGAGCCTAAAAAGGGCTCAAGTTGAGGTCAACAGAGCTAAAAATGCTTTGGCGGCTGGGGCTCCGCCCCAGACCCCGCTGGGGGAGCTTACGACGCTCCCCCAGACCCCCTAGTCGGTATGGGCTTCGTGTCTTCGGCACTCGCAGCTTCGCGCCTTCGGCGCGACATAAAAATGTTCCACTTGGGCTTGGGGCTTCAGCCCCCCAAACCTGAAATCCTGGCGCCGCCACTGTATGCGTATACCCAAAAGGGAACAAAAAGCTTATGCTGGTAATACCTCATATTCGCCAGTAGGCATATACGGTATATGCATACATATTATCTATATATATAAAAATGAAACTTTCCAATAGTTCGTCGCATTTTCACGCTGAAAGCTACGCACGGATTGTTGTGAAAATTTTACAACACCTTCCATTCCCATACAACCGTGTGTTAAGATGTTTTCACTCGAAAAAACGCTACCGTTTCCACAAAAAGTGAACTTTGCAATCCGTTCGCCCGCCATTTGCAAAGTAAACACGTCCCACACCGCTGCCAGATTTCATAAACGCCGTCTCCAAACACAGCAAACGATACATCAATGAGGTGGCGTGCTATGACGTCATAAGCGAGTCGCGATTAATTTTCCAAAGAGGCCGCTTTTAGGCCTTTTCACAAAGCGGCCTTTGGGCTTGGAATGGACGCTGCGACGGAGGAAAGGAGCGGAGGGAGCGGGACAAAGACGGTGGGGAGGGAGCGGAGGGGGAGGGGAGGTGGAGGTCAGGGGAAGGGGAAGGGAAGGGGGACGGAGGGGAAGGGAGAGGGGAAGGGGAGTGGGAGGGGGAGGGAGAGGGAGGAGGGGGAGGGGGAAAGGGAAGGGAGGGGAGAGGGAGAGGGAGGGGGAGAGGGAGGGGAGAGGGAGGGGAGGGAGAGGGGGAGTGGGAGGGGAGGGGGAGGGGAGGGAAAGGGGGAGAGGACGGGAAGGGGGAGGGGGAGGGGGAGGGGGGAGGGGAGGGGGAGGGGGAGGGGGGAGAAGGAGGGGAGGGGGAAGGGGAGGGGAGCCTCTTTTCAGCCACAGCAACGCGTGGCCGGGTTCAGCTAGTATATATATAAGCTCGTATCGATCGCTGTTCGCTTCATATTATTTTGTGCAAGTTGTGCGTACAGAAAAAAAATCCTGGCGGCGCCGCTGTTTCTGCGGGAGTCTGTATGTTTTATGAATGCATAAAGGGCACAAATAGATTGGAAAGCTGGAAACATCAATCCTCAGTGGTTCATACACATAGGCGTACGAGGCGGGGATCCAGAGGGGCAAATGCCCCCAAATTTCGGGCACGTCTTTTTTTGGGCACGCAGACCCGGAAACTAGTATATAAAAAAACTAAAAATAGTATTTTTCACAAGATTGCAATCCAGTGACTGAAAAAATCGTGAAATTTTTGTCAGGGAAAAAAGTATTAAAAAAACAAAGTTATTTACTCCGGATTTATATTTTTCGGGCAAAAGTAAAATCTTGCCCCCCCCCCCACTGCTGAAATCTCGGGTACGCCTATGTTCAATTGTTCATACATTTGGTAACTCTTTCAAAAGCACAATTGATGGCTTGCCAAAGACAATAATCAGCAGGAGAACAGTCACTACATACTTACTTACATACAGAAAACACACAACTAGCTTTTTCTTGGGTTTTTCTTGGTCAGATGTTCAAAGGTCTTGCATGACAACTGCGTGGTGTGTCCCTTCTTACTCAGTTTCACCTGAGCATCAATCTCCATTATGCTACACTGTTGTTCTACAGTATTCTACAGTAATTTCACTGGTGTAATTTCACTGGTGTAATTTCACTGGTGTAATTTCACTGGTGTAATTTCACTGGTGTAATTTCGATTCAGGAGCACCATCGCTGATGAGTCTCGTCTTTCAGTGGGGCTATATAAATGCCAGATTATAATAATTAGAATCATTAACACTCAGAGGCAGGCAACCTATGGTCCGTTCATTTTATACATTTCTCGCTAATTAGGTGTGACACAGACTTTACACTGGCATAATTATAGATGTATTATTGATTACAAGTTCTACAACAACCTGACCATATTCTACAGATCCAAAGCCAAAAAGAAGAAGAGGTGAAGACTCGTTGGTGCAAAGTCATCAGTCGATTGTCTGGGGGGGGGGGGGCGATGGGGGTGGGGTGGGGGTAGAAGGGTCGGCTGGTCTTCTTCTTCCCTTGTAGAAAAGTGAACAGCACAGTCTGACACAGGTGGTGGTGGTGGCATTCATCAAGGGATGACGACGACGACGACGAGGCAGCTGTAGGTACAATATTGCCACAGGTGACTAATGTTGTCCATGGACATACTAGACAACGAGTGTCACCTGCGTATACCTGATCATTAGCCAGATATTATAATACTCTTCTGTAAGCCTTTAATATATGGAACCTTTGATGCCCATGAGGCATCAAAAATATACACACAATACCAGACCCCACAACCACTCACTCTCTCCAACAGTTTGCTACACAACAAACCCCCCGCCTCATCAACAAGCCCTCAGATTAAGAATGTCCAGCCACAACTACCCAAAAATGCATAAGAGATCAATTTACCAAAACCTAAACTACGATTTTGCGAGGGGACGTTGTTATTGATGGGAAGGAGTGATAAAGTTCATCTAGCGGGATCCATGTCCTCCAGAACCTTCACCACTACCAGTCCGTGTCACTAGCGCCAGTCCTAAGCACGAAAAAGGTAGGAGGGCGACTTTAACGCCCTGGTAGTCGTAGGATGTATGTTAAAAACTTGGACTACACTACTGGGTGACCGGACAAAACCCCCCCTGGACAAAAACCCCCCCGGACAAAAACCCCCCCGGACAAAAACCCCCCCGGACAGAAACCCCCCTGATTTAGCCTAGGACATTAACCCCCCCCCGGACAATCCCCCCCTTTGCTGGCAAAGTGCAGGTAGGCCTACAATTTGTTTAAACTTAGGCTAATTATCGAGTTCCCGTGCTGTGTCAACTAATTAGTGTCGTACGGGTAAACACATTCAGGCGTGAACTTATAACTTGTTAGTGTCATTCAGTCACTCCGATATGAAGCTAGTACCTGTTGGTGTAATCTAGGACAGCATGAATCGTTGTCATCAATCCAGCTTCCATTTAAGAAGGAGTATTTTCATCAATCCAGCTTCCACTTAAAAAAGAGTATTTTCATCAATCCAGCTTTCATTTGAGAAAAAGTATTTTCATCAATCCAGCTTCTAGTTAAGCAAGAACATTTTCATCAATCCAGCTTCTATTTAAGCAAGAACATTTTCATCAATCCAGCTTCTATTTAAGTAAACTTTATTTGTATCAATCCGGCTTCTATTTATATAGCGAGAATTCTTTTCATCAATCCAACTTGCGTACTTAAGACACCGTTTTATAGCACGACAACTTATGTGCAATATATTCTACCAGGGGGGGTTATGTCCTACCCTGGGGGGTTTCTGTCCGGGGGGGGTTTTTGTCCGGGGGGTTTTTGTCCGGGGGGGTTTTTGTCCAGGGGGGGTTTTGTCCTACAACCACACTACTGCTACTGCGCATAAACTAGCCGTTAAAATCGTGTTGCTAAACAGTCTCCTGCTGGCAGTTGTTTCAGACTTTCAAACACCAACAGCGACAGACAGTGACAGACAGACAAACAAACAGACAGACAGACAGACAAGACAGACAAGACAGACAGACAGACAGACAGACAGACAGACAGACAGACAGACAGGCAGACCATGGTTACTGTACTGCAGGAGGTCGATGTACATGCTGAAACATCATCTATGGGGAACCGTGTCCTGTGACTGCAATCATTGCAGCGTTGAAGAAATTCCACAGATCGTTCGACCGAATCACAGCCACCGACAACGACGCCGACATATTGACCGACGGATACGACAGCCAAGCATTGTAGTCTCTGACGACCCCGACCCCCCCCCCCCCCCCACCGACCCCCCCCCCCCAACGGACCCCCCACAACCCCCCACATCTCCCCCTTCCTCGACCGCTGAAGGGACACACATGCCTACTCCAGCTGCAGCCAGAATGTAGAAACCGTGCTAGGGACAATGAATTGAACTCTTATGATAATCTCATCAGCAAACTCAGATGACAGAAGAACTAAGATATTGTTAATTATACACATCTGCTGCTATTGCTATTGCTGCTATTGCTAATGCTGCTATTGCTATTGCTGCTATTGCTATTGCTGCTGCTAATGCTGCTACTCTATTTTTCCCTCAAATATCAGTCCTTGCAAACACACACCCACGCACGCACATACACACCTAAACAAATCGTGCAAATCTGTATCTGACCTACAAGACAAATTAGCTGGTGGTGGAGAGAGTGGGAAATTGTTTGCAAAGCAAATCATGGACCTTTCGTCTGGAGTGTGTTACTGTGGAACCTTAGGTAAGACTACGTACACCTCTTATTCAATGTAAGGCAAAAGTAGACGACAGACTGTGTGCTTTGAAACTCTGTTTAATACCCATTGAAGACATCTGTTTGTTCTGTTTATTCTAAAGTCTCGTATCATTTTCTGGCATCATTTTCCAGCAGCAGAGGTGCATTCAGGGGTGGATCCCGGTTGTAGGACAAAACCGCCCCTGGACAAACCCCCCCCCGGACAGCGACAGGTGTGTACCGGTATGACAGACTGTGGACACGGGGAACTGGATAATTAGCCTAAGTTTAAGCAAATTATACTTTGTGCAGCAAGGGGGGGGGGAATTGTCCGGGGGGGGTTAATGTCCTAGGCTAAATCAGGGGGGTTTCTGTCCGGGGGGGGGGTTTTGTCCAGGGGGGGGTTTTGTCCGGTCACCGGTGGATCCCACCCCCATCCAAAGTTTCTGTATCTGCCCCTGGGTGCATTTGCTAACTCTAGTCACATAGAGGCAACTCTCGCTGTTTTTTGCGAAATCTGTCATCTATAAATCCTGAAAATTTGATGGAAAATTCTCATTTGGCTGCATTGAAATTACTTTTTACCCATGGGACCTTGAGCCACCCTGTATGATCATATATCTACGTTATGTATGTATGCATGTATGTATGCATGTATGTATGTATGTATGTATATATGTATGTATGCATGTATGTATGTACGTACGTACGTACGTACGTATGTATGTATGACAGTGCATACATGAATACTGTGTGCATGCATGCAACCTCAGAGCTCTGTAAAAATGGGCATTATCAAATTACAGTTGTAGGACTGTACGCCATTGTATGTATATAGGCCTGGGTACAGTAGTATTACAGTACTGTATGATTGTCCCTATTTATACAATTCCATAGCAGCCTCTGCTAAGAAGGACACAAAGA
The DNA here is from genome assembly GCA_945859605.1 of Lumbricus rubellus. Classification (NCBI taxonomy): domain Eukaryota; kingdom Metazoa; phylum Annelida; class Clitellata; order Crassiclitellata; family Lumbricidae; genus Lumbricus; species Lumbricus rubellus. Next base: position 4,212,385 of record OX243827.1, read on the forward strand.
ATTTTTTTATTCTTTGTGTCACATACTCAGTGGTTAGTTATCAGATAGGTAGGTAATTCCCCCTCCCCTCTTTAGCACTTTTTCTAACCCTGTCACTTTAAAGATATTTGTGGTCCAGCAACTAATATATACATGTACCGTATCTCATATATATCATCAGTTGCTTCAATAGATTATTTATTTAGTTTGGTAATCTTTAAAATATTTGATCCGTTGTTGATAATCAAACTGCATATCAATTACTGTAGACAGTGACCAGTGGCGGATATAGGCCCCCTGGATCCGCCCCTGACAGCGACTGTGTGTTGCTTTAACTGATTTCATCGCCTTTCTTCTTCACATCAGAATCAACGTTTCCTATCATGTAGAAATTTTTCAACAGCAGCTGCTGTCTTAATTTCGATCGTTTAAACAGTTGAGGAAATTCCACTTTCCCTTCAACAATGCACCCTAGTGTGACATTAAAAGTCCTGGATTCAAAATGTAATCAGACACAATCATGGGACCATCTGCTTGGAATAGCCTATCCCTCATCATGTGCATCTGCAGAGGTCCTTTTAGCCAACACTGAAAAAAAACCTGTCCATTAGCAGAGAATCCCCCAGTTGTAATTGCTCCACTGAGAGATGGGCATCATGAAAAAGGCTGCAACTGACTGACTGACTGACTGACTGACTGACTGACTGACTGACTGACTGACTGACTGACTGACTGACTGACTAACTGACTGACTGTCTAGACTGTCTTGATGGACCAGAAAACCAACGCAAGACCAGACAGAACATGTCGTAATATACATGTATGAATGTATGTGCTGCATAATACTTTGTCTCATTGCATTCATTTGGCATTCATTCTGACATTACTCCGCTTCAAAGTGACCATCAAATGACATTTTTATGCGCCATACAAGTGATGCAACAGTGTTAAACTGCTTGCTACTAAACATAATTTACGTGATTTACATGAGACTACATTACGTCAACATTAAATGCTGCGTTGCCAAAACATTCTTCACCTTCACAGTCATTCTAGAGCTGTATAAAATGTCTACACGCATAGGCGCAATCACGTCCTAAAAGTTGGAGGGGACCATAATGAATCACGTCCTAAAAGTTGGGGGGGACCATACTAATAGAGTTAGGGGACCACTCAAAAGTTGGGGGGGACGCGTCCCGTGGGTCCCATAGGGTGGTTGCGCCTATGTCTACACGTCGTCATGTCTAGCTATTCTATACACGATGCAACAAAGTTTACAATGGATTGTCACAAATTCATTCATTCAAGAATTTATTATAGCACTTCTTCAAGGGAACTACTCAGAAGCGCTCCCGACTCTATAGCACGGCGAAAAAGGACAGTTTTGAGTTTAATATTAAAAAAATGTTTCAGTAATAACCCCAGAAAGTAGACGTCGCTCCTGAGGGAGCACCATTCCAGACAACTGGGCCAATCACAGAAAAGGCTCTATTCTGCATCATTGCAGTTCAAATGGAACCAAGAGCAATCCAATCTGTGCAGAACGGAGTGGGCGAATATAGTCTTACTATCTATGAACTAACAGCTGACTTTGTTATATCAGAGAAATAACTATTTCACTCTGACAAATGATTATTATTACATCAATCACAGTAATACTATTTAAAATTTTACCAAAAGGTGACCATCATTATTATAACATAACAGCTAAGTACAGTTTTGCTGACCAAAATAGACTGAGGTCACACCTCAGCAAGTAATTTATATCTGGACCTATCCAGACACTTTTGTACAGAGAGCATTCAGACACAATGTCTAGCTGCCTTCGAATTGGGTCAAATCACAGAAATACAGCCAGACAACAAAGCATCTTTTGTAGGAACAGTTGGCCTCAACTCTGATGGACAGCAACCTATCACCCCCACTCCCCGCTGTCAGTCAGGCAGAATTCTTGCAGTAATTGGACTAAAGCGGTAAGAAGGTAAGCAAACAAGCAAGTCAGTAAATAAATAAGCAAATTACTAAGCAAGCAAATTGGTAAATAATTACGGGAAATAGGTCAGTAAATAAAATATGCAAGCAGGTAATTAAGCAGGAATGTAAATAAATAAACAAGTAAAAGAAGCAAACAAGAATTTACAAGGTAGCGTGCAATCAAGAAGGCAGATGAATAATTGTTATGCAAACGTTGTTCAGACTCTTAAAATAGCAACGTTTAAGTACATACAAGAATTGATGTGCTCTGCAACCAGATCTCAGTTTTCGCTTTGGTTTCACCACAGATGAAAGCAAAAATCGAGCGTAGCATCAACAGTGGAATCTTTTAAGATTGTCCAGACTTATGCAACGTGCTTCTGCCTCAAAGACAAGAGCAATCCCTCAAAAGACCTTGCTCTCTTAACAAGCAATATAGCTCAAAGAAAGAGAGAAGACTAGGAGAGGGAGAATGAGGAGAGGGAGAAAGAGAGGGAGAAGGAGAGATGAATAAAGAACACAGACACACACAGACACACACAGACACACGATCAGCCCATGTACCTGAGGCAATACAAGAAAGTTTTGTGATGATCAGGCTGTAGCTGGCAGCTATATTTCAGAACATTGATGCAGACAACTGATTGCATGGTATAAAAATCTGTGTTAATGTGTGACACGATTGATCTGATCAAATCCAATCTGTTGGCGTCAGTTGTAATGGGTCATAAAGCTGAACAACGCATAAATCTTATAATATGCAAATTCTATAACGGGAGGAGGAGGAGGTTCAACTTGAACACACTGTCTGTACGCTTAGTTGTCCCCTCCCTCCCTCCCTCCCTCCCTCCCTCCCTCCCTCCCTCCCTCCCTCCCTCCCTCCCTCCCTCCCTCCCTCCCTCCCTCCCTCCCTCCCTCCCTCCCTCCCTCCCTCCCTCCCTCCCTCCCTCCCTCCCTCCCTCCCTCCCTCCCTCCCTCCCTCCCTCCCTCCCTCCCTCCCTCCCTCCCTCCCTCCCTCCCTCCCTCCCTCCCTCCCTCCCTCCCTCCCTCCCTCCCTCCCTCCCTCCCTCCCTCCCTCCCTCCCTCCCTCCCTCCCTCCCTCCCTCCCTCCCTCTCTCTGTATATTTGATTATCTCTCTCATGCTATGTCTCATTTCTTTCTCTTCTTGTCTCCTTGCTCCTTGCTTGCCTGTCTGTTCTCCCTATCTCCATCTCTAATGCCTGTATTCTTGTCTGCCTGTTCTATTTTTATATCACTCTGTTTGTCTGTCTGTCTGTCTGTCTGTCTGTCTGTTTGTCTGTCTGTCTGTCTGTCTGTCTGTCTCTCTCTCTCTCTCTCTCTCTCTCTCTGTGTCTTTCTGTTCAACTCAATGTGTGTGCACTTTCCAATTCCTTAAACTGGCCAAATCAAAAATGCACAAAAAGCTGAGGCCATCTGCTGCAACCTACGAAGGGTTAATCCCTTCGTCTCCAAGCCCCGTGTGAAAGGCAGATCATGCCATTAAGGATATCTACATCTTACCAAAGAGAGGACTTGCTGCCTCAGGCCACACTCAACCTCAACTCGAATGATGGGCCCTCAAACTCACAGTCTGATAGCCAATGCACTGAGCATTAGTCTAAAGCAATTGACGAAACTCTAGATATAATTATAAAGATTTGATTAAAATAGTTTACTCATCAAATGATTAATACCTATTCGATCAACTCAGCTGTCGACCCATCCAGATTAATTATTATCATTGTGACTGTCATCATCGTTACTCATCTATTATAATCATCCCAATTTAGAAATTCACTTCAGAAGCAAATGGATAAATGAAGATGCAAAATATCTACCGGCAACACATCAAGGCAACCAGCTTATCATTGATGCTGCTGTTATATCAAATGATGTTCTTTAGAGTCAAGCAGTTTGATCGATCTCTCAATGTCAGATAAGAATTCAAAAGATGCAGACAAACAAACGCTGCGGTGGTATACGAACGGTATACGTTGGTATACATACGGTGGAAATCACATGTAAAGCAGTGGATAAGAAACTCTTCAATTCTTGGCCAAATATAACACTGCCACTTCTCGTACTCTATTGCAGTGCCAGTCCCAAGCATGGATAAAGATGGGAGGGCATGCTAATCATTTTGTTATGGCGCGTTTAGATAGGCTACACAGCAACTGACTTGAAATAAGATCAGTGTATGATTGGTGGGGATTCATGTGTTTCTGAAGCAACACATGTATGAAAAGAATACGATGATTCTCAGTACTGCATAGAACTCATCGAACTCATTAGCTTAACTTCATCTGCTCTCTTTCTGTCATCAAAGAAATAAACAGGTAACTGCAATGAAATAATATATATACATCCATACATATATACATATACATGCATATATATATATACGCATGTATATATATTATGTATACATAAGAAGAGGAGTCCATGAAGCTACTTCTGCTGTTTCCACTATATCATATGCTTGAAGTATTAGCAACTTCATCTGCTTAGCTTCAGAATATAATATAACTTGAGGATGAGAGAGATCAGAAATGATTTTAAAGTCTCAAAAGTCTATGGCTGATGCACACATTTCGTAGAACTTCAGGTCTTTCTATGGCAAAATAGCAAAACAGAAGTCTTGAAATGCATTGCTGTCCTGCCATGGTGTGGATTTGAACTCTTAACCTCTCACTCTCACTTTTGGTTGACCAACACAAGAGAAACAAAAAAGTAAATAATTTCAAACATGAAACCTAATTTCATCGAATAAAATCTCACCGGTCGTTGTACTCGTTGTCGTCATCATAAGATGATGAATGTTGTTTTCGCCTCTCACAGCCGACTCAATCTTCTCGATGTTGCTCAACGTGATTCGTTCGAGAGATGAGTTCAACTTCAACTCTCCGTTCATTCCTTTGTTCACGAGAAATATTCGAGTGTCATGCTTGCGAGCGACGCTGCGACAGATCTTTCCATTTCCGATTCCTTCGACGATGACGGTTTTCCAGCTGTCTCCACTGAAATGTGGATGTGGTAACCGACTCAAGATGTGTCCACCCTTCATCACACGCTTCACCTCAACCGTAGCCTTCAACGCCTCTGGGTTTTCGCGGTCTGGTTCGAGGTCACGGATGGTTCCGGTGAAGATGGCCGAAGCATTGCGCTCTCTCAATTCGATGCTTGGCTCAAGACATCCTGAGATGCCGTGCTTGTAGCTGCTGTAGTATTTCGAAATGGAGTTGTGCTTGTACTGATTCTGTCCAACACTTGATGGAATGCAGAAAGCAAATGTTGCAAACACGGTGATCACCAAACACATCAGACACTTTCTATCCACCGTCAGAAACATTGTTGCTATGTATGATGTCTGTAGGCCTATGTATCCAGATACTTAGAATCTACTAGTTTTAACTGATCACACTCATAAACTCAAAACTGTTACAAAAACCTGGATGGGTGTCATTCTATAGGCTATTCCAACTTTCTAACTGACCACAATATACGAACAAAACTTGGAAACAAAACTTTTTATGACTTTGGCAAATCTCTAAACTGATTTTAGAATAATTTTCCAATCACTTTGAAACTTTAGAGTGCAACTTTTAAAGACGTCGTGAAATGCGAACTTCTTCTTCTTCAACAATAATAATAATTCTGTTCGTTGAAAAGTTCAACTGTAATTAATACGCTTCATCTGTCACAAATTCATAACATCATCTGTCATATCATCATATCAACGAGAAATCACAATGCACTCGTGCATGCACCAGACTGATCCCTCATGACGGCTGACCGAGACGGCAGGGGACTGGGTCGATGGCGACAGACAGAGAGTAGCCTATCCTCTATTATAGATCTACAGCCTTCAACACCGATCTTCGTCTATTTAGAACGATGATCATCAACCAAAGCGGATCAAGCAACGAACCGTTTATGCAAAAACGCCGACGACGACACCGCCAACTTCAAAAGCGCTTTTCACGACGAGACCGCCACTGACGACAACGACAGCGGTCGTTGTTTTCATCGGTTGAGCGGCATTCATCAGCAGCAGATGATGAAGGCAGCAGCAGATCTCCTTTCCTCTCTTCTCTCTTCTACTCTACTCTCCTCATGTAATCGTCGTCGACCACCAACCGACCAACTGACTGTTCTGCATCAACGAACGAACGACGCATGAACGGCGGCGCAGGCAGCGAATGCAAAGGCAAAGGCGAAGGCGAAGGCGGTGTCGGTTGTGGCCTCAGTTCCGCTCCGTTCCCTAAACGTCCCATGCACATGCATCGGTCGGTCGGTCGGTCACGCCAGCGAACAGTGACCGCTGCTGTCGGCTGCTGATTGAACGCCCTCTCTCTCCTCTCTCCGGTTGTTCTCATCGCCTTCTCCTCTTTCTCCTCTTTCTCCTCTTTCTCCTCTTTCTTCTCTCATGGCAGACGACACTAGCAGCAGCTACCCTAAGCGACCCAATACATGACTAGAATGATTGGATAGCCATATAATATAATATATGGGCATGGCGTGCGTCAGGTCGTTCCAGCCGTAATTGGTAATTTAATCGAATGCAATGAACTGTTCTCCATCCCCAATTTTTCGGCGTGAAACTTTCATTTAGTGTCCGCGCTATTATAGTCGGGAGCGCTTCTGAGTAGTAATCTTGAAGGGCCGCTTATAACAAGTGCTTATGCATGCATGCATACATACATAATACATACATACCTACATACAATGCCATACATACATACATACATACATACATACATACATACATACATACATACGAACATACAAACATATATATATACATACATAGGCCTACATACATACATACATACATACATACATACATACATACATACATACAATGCCATACATACATACATACATACATACATACATACATACATACATACATACATACATACATACATACATACATACATACATACATACATACATACATACATACATACATACATACATACGTTATTACGTTGTAGTCGGGAGCACTTCCGATTAGTAATCTTGAAGGGACGCTATACAGGCCTAACAAATGGTCACACATGGTGTACCGTAGCCTACATAGGCTACGCTACACCGCTACAGTCACACACACACACACACACACACACACACACACACACACACACACACACACACACTCGTCGACATGGTGTCAGCTCCGTCTAGTTTCGCGTTTTCTTCGGATTTTTTTCGCTTAATTGAATTTTTGAGTCAATGGATCTACCCCTTCCCCCTCCCCCCCCCCATCAGATCGCTCTGTCATCCTCTCTGGTGGTCTTTCCTCGTCTTTGTCTCGTCTCAAAACAACAGTTAGGCCTACTGCCTTTTTTTTCGGGGTTGCGTGCACGCACTGGAAACGCTTCTGAAAGGCTCTTGCTCACTGAGAAGCGCTTTATAAATGGTCGGATACAATGCAATACAATACAATGCAATACAATACAATACAATGCAATACAATACAATGCAACACAATGCAATACAATGCAACACAATACAATACAATGCAATGCAATACAATGCAACACAATACAATACAATGCAATGCAATACAATGCAATACAATACAATGCAATGCAATGCAATACAATGCAATACAATACAATGCAACACAATACAGTACAATACTCATCCAACTCTTCTGTTTTGGCCATCCGCCCAGTATTATGTAAATAATGTAGAAAATAACTGCGGTGGTCAGAATATGGTCCACGTGTAGGCCTACTATGCCTACGTCGCGGAGTTTGGAAGTGCAAAGGAGACTTTAATACTGTGAGGTCCTATTATAGTCTTAGGCTTATAGACTATAGTCCTTGCAAGTGCGGCAAATGAAGGCCTCAAAGACAGCAGGTTGTTTGGTCTGTTTCGACGAAAGACGAGAGCATGCGTGGCATCAGCGTACTGTACTAAAGGGGAATTAGTCCTATGATGATATTTAAAGTGAACTTGTATGCATGAGTAGACCTATAGCTAGAGTGCTAGACTAAGCTAGTCTTTATGACGCCGCTGTTTTGTCGTCCTTACATCCTATGACAATCGAACGAGCAGCGGTAAAGATGTCATCATAGGCGCCGAGTTGATCCGAAGAGTGGGGGTGCCCAAAAGAATGTGAAAATATGCGCGCGTGAGCGCGCGAAAATTTTTTTGACTTTTTTTTATAGGAGACTTATTGAAATCACCACTGTTCATATAGGCGGAGACTTGGTCCTGGTTTGAAGGGACGAACTCGCGGCCAAAGTATGATCGCCGAGAAGCACAGCACCGAGCCGGAAAGGGGGTTTGGGAACGGGATGTGCTCCTCCCCATTTTCGATTTCTTTATTGTCACACTGTGATGGTAGAACCTTAGGCTATCATTTTGACGTCATGACATCCTTGTCAAAATTTCCTGTTATCTCATTGCATAAAGACATCATTTAAAACTTCAATAGCCTAAAATAGTGTTCTTCCCAATTTAATTTTTTTTGGATCATTCTTTGTGTTTGATGTAGCCTATTTTCTCTTGGAATCCACACAGCAGAAAAGCACAATCTTCGTTTTCATGGGCGTCTTGGAGCACTCTCCCTTAATTAGGTCGTCAACATACTCAAATTTTGCACACGAAATCATACAATTAGCCACTGTTCAATGAGCCAATATTAACACTGTGGAGTAGTTTTTCAAATAGTATTTCAAGTAGTTTTTAAAGACAAAACAATATCCCGCTTTTATTATGCTGGGAGGTGACTTTCGAGCACTGAAGAACACTATTGAGCATGTAAGCCTATACAATATAGGCCTAACGAAACAATGTCATTCAAATCGTCGCCTTCGTCCGTAATAAAAAATGACGGAAGCGGACAGTGGCGGCGCCAGGGGTGGGCTAAGGGGGGCTAAGCCCCTCTAAACGTGGCTCAGCCCCCCCCCAAAGCAAAAATTTGAAAATGTCTAAAACGGTTAACTTCGTAATAAGTTAAGGTACCGACCGGTCTGAGGTCCGAACCGGTCTGGCGGGGGAAAGGGGCAGAGATCCGCGAGCATGGGGGTGAGGTGCCGACCGGTCTGAGGTCCGGAGGGGTCTAGAAGAGGGAAGAGGACTGGAGGGTTTGAGCTGGCGGAGGAAGGGGCTGAGATCCGGGCCAGTCTGAGCCCGGGCTATCGGGGGAAGGGGGCTGGAGGTTCGAGGCGGCGGGTGGAAAGTGGCTGAGGTCTGCCCGGGGGCAAGGGAACTGAGATCCGGGACGGTGTGAGTCCGGGCTGGCGGAGAAAGGGGGCTGAGGTTCGGCCCGGTGTGAGTCCGGGCTGGCGGATAAAGAGGGCTGAGGTTTGGCCCCGTGTGAGTCCGAGCTGGCGGAGAAAGGGGCTGAGGTTTGGCCCGGTGTGAGTCCGGGCTGGTGGAGAAAGTGGCTGAGGTTTGGCCCGGTGTGAGTCCGGGCTGGCGGAGGAAGGGGCTGAGGTTTGGCCCGGTGTGAGTCCGGGCTGGCTGGAGAAGGGTGTTGAGTCCGGGTGGGCGGAGGAAGGTGCTGATTTTCACAAGGACAGCAATTTTGAATTTCACTACAATAGCACGTCGATGCTTATGCAAATAAGAATAAACCGCAGTCCGTGATGAGGTTATGTGCACCATGTTTGGCCCGCCGGCCTCCTGAGGGGCTACGCCGGTAGTTCTACAGTCTACACAACTATACATTGGGAAATGGGGTGTCCATTTATCATTTTGCAACAGCAGAAGAGGCTGAAGACTTGGGGGCCAAGGGGCGGTCCACGAGACTCCGAAGTTTGTGGTTGTGAACGGAGGTGCTGTTCTCTCCAATATTTCATAAATAGGCCTATCTCAGAAGTGTCATTGTAAATTTCTAGAGTGTTGTCTACTGTTTATCCATCATAAACAATTTTTGCTAGGACGAGAGGAAAACTGGTATACCTTTGCAGTGTGGAATTCGATAATTTATACAACGTGGATGGAGGAACATTATTGAACTCATAAACGATTTCTTTGAGCAATGAAATAATTATGAGAAATTTGTTGAGATGACAGCTTAAAATTGTACCATTAAAGTGCTAATATTCAAAAAATTTAAGCAATGACCTACAAGAGGACGCTTTTGAAGTCATAATCCACGACTTTCAGCATTAAAATGATGAGCTATTTAGTAAAAATGACAGCCCAAAATGCTATTATTGCAATGTGGAAATTCAAAAATGTTTCATGACTTTATCGTTCATAAATAGTTAGCAAACAAGAGCCTGAAACGTGCTCCTGTCGATGTCAATAGCGAAAAACGCTCTGGTTTCTGGGGATCCGCCTCAGACCCCGACGCTCCCCAGACCCCCTATTCGGTATGAACTTCGTACGTTCGGCACTTGCAGCTTCGCGTCTCCAGCGCATGCAAATTACCGCCCTTAAGGAAATTGTTCTGCTTGCGTCCCTGGGAGGAAGGGCTTGTGTTTCAGCCCCCAAAAACTGAAATCTTGGCGCCGCCACTGGTTGTACCCGTAAAACTTCCTACATATGACATGCCCCTATGGCTTTTTTATAGTAGGCCTACCCATATGACAGTATACTTACAAACTTTTTAGCCTATAGGGCTAACTTTTAACTTTTGTGATTATACTAAAGACTAAGCCCATTACTTTTACAATAAAATTTTGACATTCTTATACTTGTAGCTAGTCTGCGACTTTGCAAAACGACTTCCTATTTAAGTCTTCATGATTTTATCGTTCATAAATAGCTGGCAAAAAAGCCTTAAAAGGGCTCTAGTTGAGGTCAACCGAGCTAAAAATGCGTTGGCGGATGGGGCTCCGCCCCAGACCCCGCTGGGGGAGCTTACGACGCTCCCCCAGACCCCCTAGTCGGTATGGCTTCGTGCCTTCGGCACTCGCAGCATCGCGCCTTCGGCGCTTCAGAAAAATGCTCTAGGTGGGCTTAGGACTTCAGCCCCCCCAAACCTGAAATCCTGGCGCCGCCACTGGAAGCGGATCGAATAAGCATGCAGGATTTCAGGGTTTCCTCGTATTCGCTGATCGGCTGAGGACCAATGTAGGCCTAGTTCAGATTACCAGATGGGATAAAACAGGAGTAGGCCTAATTGCAAGGTAGACTAACTGAGATTTTTAAAAGTATACTAAAGATGGAATGATTTTTATAGATAAGCAATCCAAACAGAGAAAAATATCTTAAAAGCACATCTTGCCGGCTGATTTCAGGTGGTGCCCATGCATAGGAGGGCCTCGCATGGCCAATTTCTGGTGGTGCTGAGCACTCACGGGCCTCGCAGAGTCGGCGCCCATGGATGTCATCGAGTATTATATCATCATAGAGTAGGCTACATGTAGGCCTACATAATGAAGACGATTGAATGTACTGTGGCGCCACAAACATCTTTGCGGCAGTTGAATGAAAACACGAGGAATTAGCCACCATTATAATGATAAGTTGCTGGCCTTGGGGCATTCAAACCTAATAACTTCATACTAATAAGCCTTATAAGGGTTCTTCTGACTGCACGAGAGAGAGAGACGTTTTATAAGTCCGTAAATATGATAGAATAGAAAATCTACAGACTTCTGAACCACTTAAAACCTTTGTTATGTTATGTTATGTTATGGTGCACGGTATAGTCCTGCAGTGGTTAGCGAACTGGACTTTCAAGCGAGAGAGGTCGCGGTTCAAATCTCCGCCATGGCAGGTAGAAATATATCTGTGTCGAATGTCTGTTCCATTTGCACACCCCACACACACACACACACGCACACACACACACACACACACACAGTCACATACACACACAGTCACACACACACACACACACACACACACAGACGTATACGCCATGGCGGAAACTTCATGTAGCCTAGCCTAGGCCTATTGTAAAGTATACAAAATGTTACGAGTTGGCGATTCTATAGAATAGATGAAAGATGTTGAGCCAACTCAGTATTCTTGCGAATGCACTTCGCAATTGAGCTGAATGGTTGGCATGTTGAATAGCTTTCGTCACCCAAGCGGCACTAAAATGTCAGCCGACATCCATGATTCCATAGGCTATTTTAATTTAAAGAGAATGACAGCAAGAGGACGGGAGGGACGGAGGGAGAGATTCCGAGGGACACCGTTAAATGATCTGCTATTGAAAGGAGTTCAATTTACTGGTCGTTGGACTTTTCTGCTCTATCACCATCCTTGCAACCACTTCGCTCAGCACGCAACTGCACGTTAATTCCTCCTCCTCCTCCATTGCACTCTTCCGCCCATCCATCACGCCAACCGGGTAGACCTACAGCTATGGTTACTAGAGGCGCTTTATGTTTACATACAATACAATTATAGGTATAGCTATTGTACAGTTATGCCGTAAGGAAGATAACAAATTGTGAGTTTGTTGAATTTAGGATGGCTTGCTACAAAGGTTTAATATGGAACTAGTATTTTGTGCCTATATAGGCATGGGATGAAATGTCTTTTGTCCATATAGTTTGCAAATCAAAGTCGTGAATAATAGATCTACGTGGTGTGAGACTTTGCATGAGTTTGTAGGTTTGCTGACGTCTAGCTTCTATCCATAAACAACAGCCGGCTCAATCTCTCTCCGGACCCCCTCCCGGAGACGGCCTTGCCCGTTCGAGTCGGCCTTCCCAGTTCCCAACGTGAATTTTAACTAATTTCTGATTCCACTGTTTTTCACTTGGTTCAAGTTGCGCCAACCCTGCAGTAGACTAGATGGACAGAATCATAGAGGCCCCTGCATGCGTCTAAACGTAAGAGAGAATTATAATCACATTCCACATGGTGAGGTGCGTGCGAGTCAACGATTCAGGCCAGTGAAGTAAGTAAGTAAGCATGGAAGGAAGTAAGGAAAGAAGGAAGGAAGGAAGTTGATTCAATGGACATTCTGTCGTTTATTTTGCTTGATCTGAAATGTTCATTCTAACTGGAACAATAAGACATCAGATATTTTTCATTGCAGTTCCTGTATTTTATTAAAAGATCACGTACTATTATTAAGACATCAGATTTTTTTCATTGCAGTTCCTGTATTTTATTAAAAGATCACGTACTATTATTAAGACATCAGATTTTTTTCATTGCAGTTCCTGTATTTTATTAAAAGATCACGTACTATTATTAAGACATCAGATTTTTTTCATTGCAGTTCCTGTGTTTTATTAAAAGATCATCACTATCATTAAGACATCAGATATTTTTCATTGCAGTTCCTGTATTTTATTAAAAGATCACGTACTATTATTAAGACATCAGATTTTTTTCATTGCAGTTCCTGTATTTTATTAAAAGATCACGTACTATTATTAAGACATCAGATTTTTTTCATTGCAGTTCCTGTATTTTATTAAAAGATCACGTACTATTATTAAGACATCAGATTTTTTTCATTGCAGTTCCTGTATTTTATTAAAAGATCACGTACTATTATTAAGACATCAGATTTTTTTAATTGCAGTTCCTGTATTTTATTAAAAGATCATCACTATCATTAAGACATCAGATATTTTTCATTGCAGTTCCTGTATTTTATTAAAAGATCACGTACTATTATTAAGACATCAGATTTTTTTCATTGCAGTTCCTGTATTTTATTAAAAGATCACGTACTATTATTAAGACATCAGATATTTTTCATTGCAGTTCCTGTATTTTATTAAAAGATCACGTACTATTATTAAGACACCAGATTTTCATTGCAGTTCCTGTGTTTTATTAAAAGATCATCACTATCATTAAGACATCAGATATTTTTCATTGCAGTTCCTGTATTTTATTAAAAGATCATACTATTATTAAGACATCAGATATTTTTCATTGCAGTTCCTGTGTTTTATTAAAAGATCATAACATATTATTAAGACACCAGATTTTCATTGCAGTTCCTGTATTTTATTAAAAGATCATACTATTATTAAGACATCACATTTTTTCATTGCAGTTCCTGTGTTTTATTAAAAGATCACGTACTATTATTAAGACATCAGATTTTTTTCATTGCAGTTCCTGTATTTTATTAAAAGATCATAACATATTGCTAAGACATCAGATATTTTTCATTGCAGTTCCTGTGTTTTATTAAAAGATCACGTACTATTATTAAGACATCAGATATTTTTCATTGCAGTTCCTGTATTTTATTAAAAGATCATAACATATTATTAAGACACCAGATTTTCATTGCAGTTCCTGTATTTTATTAAAAGATCACGCACTATTATTAAGACATCAGATATTTTTCATTGCAGTTCCTGTGTTTTATTAAAAGATCATCACTATTATTAAGACATCATGTTTTATTCATTGCAGTTCCTGTGTTTTATTAAAAGATCATCACTATTATTAAGACATCAGATATTTTTCATTGCAGTTCCTGTGTTTTATTAAAAGATCATCACTATTATTAAGACATCAGATATTTTTCATTGCAGTTCCTGTATTTTATTAAAAGATCATAACATATTATTAAGACATCAGATATTTTTCATTGCAGTTCCTGTGTTTTATTAAAAGATCACGTACTATTATTAAGACATCAGATATTTTTCATTGCAGTTCCTGTGTTTTATTAAAAGATCATCACTATTATTAAGACATCACATTTTTTCATTGCAGTTCCTGTGTTTTATTAAAAGATCACGTACTATTATTAAGACATCAGATATTTTTCATTGCAGTTCCTGTATTTTATTAAAAGATCATAACATATTATTAAGACATCAGATATTTTTCATTGCAGTTCCTGTGTTTTATTAAAAGATCATACTATTATTAAGACACCAGATTTTCATTGCAGTTCCTGTATTTTATTAAAAGATCATCACTATTATTAAGACACCAGATTTTCATTGCAGTTCCTGTGTTTTATTAAAAGATCATCACTATTATTAAGACACCAGATTTTCATTGCAGTTCCTGTGTTTTATTAAAAGATCATCACTATTATTAAGACACCAGATTTTCATTGCAGTTCCTGTGTTTTATTAAAAGATCATCACTATTATTAAGACACCAGATTTTCATTGCAGTTCCTGTGTTTTATTAAAAGATCATCACTATTATTAAGACACCAGATTTTCATTGCAGTTCCTGTGTTTTATTAAAAGATCATCACTATCATTAAGACACCAGATTTTCATTGCAGTTCCTGTGTTTTATTAAAAGATCATCACTATTATTAAGACATCAGATATTTTTCATTGCAGTTCCTGTGTTTTATTAAAAGATCATCACATATTATTAAGACACCAGATTTTCATTGCAGTTCCTGTATTTTATTAAAAGATCATCACTATTATTAAGACATCAGATATTTTTCATTGCAGTTCCTGTGTTTTATTAAAAGATCACGTACTATTATTAAGACATCAAATTTTTTCATTGCAGTTCCTGTGTTTTATTAAAAGATCATCACTATTATTAAGACATCAGATATTTTTCATTGCAGTTCCTGTGTTTTATTAAAAGATCATAACATATTATTAAGACATCAGATATTTTTCATTGCAGTTCCTGTGTTTTATTAAAAGATCATCACTATTATTAAGACACCAGATTTTCATTGCAGTTCCTGTGTTTTATTAAAAGATCATCACTATTATTAAGACATCAGATATTTTTCATTGCAGTTCCTGTGTTTTATTAAAAGATCATCACTATTATTAAGACACCAGATATTTTTCATTGCAGTTCCTGTGTTTTATTAAAAGATCATCACATATTATTAAGACACCAGATTTTCATTGCAGTTCCTGTGTTTTATTAAAAGATCATCACTATTATTAAGACACCAGATTTTCATTGCAGTTCCTGTGTTTTATTAAAAGATCATCACTATTATTAAGACATCAGATATTTTTCATTGCAGTTCCTGTGTTTTATTAAAAGATCATCACTATTATTAAGACATCAGATATTTTTCATTGCAGTTCCTGTGTTTTATTAAAAGATCATCACTATTATTAAGACACCAGATTTTCATTGCAGTTCCTGTATTTTATTAAAAGATCATCACTATTATTAAGACACCAGATTTTCATTGCAGTTCCTGTGTTTTATTAAAAGATCATCACTATTATTAAGACACCAGATTTTCATTGCAGTTCCTGTGTTTTATTAAAAGATCATCACTATTATTAAGACACCAGATTTTCATTGCAGTTCCTGTGTTTTATTAAAAGATCATCACTATTATTAAGACACCAGATTTTCATTGCAGTTCCTGTGTTTTATTAAAAGATCATCACTATTATTAAGACACCAGATTTTCATTGCAGTTCCTGTGTTTTATTAAAAGATCATCACTATCATTAAGACACCAGATTTTCATTGCAGTTCCTGTGTTTTATTAAAAGATCATCACTATTATTAAGACATCAGATATTTTTCATTGCAGTTCCTGTGTTTTATTAAAAGATCATCACATATTTTTAAGACACCAGATTTTCATTGCAGTTCCTGTATTTTATTAAAAGATCATCACTATTATTAAGACATCAGATATTTTTCATTGCAGTTCCTGTGTTTTATTAAAAGATCACGTACTATTATTAAGACATCAGATATTTTTCATTGCAGTTCCTGTGTTTTATTAAAAGATCATAACATATTATTAAGACATCAGATATTTTTCATTGCAGTTCCTGTGTTTTATTAAAAGATCATCACTATTATTAAGACACCAGATTTTCATTGCAGTTCCTGTGTTTTATTAAAAGATCATCACTATTATTAAGACATCAGATATTTTTCATTGCAGTTCCTGTGTTTTATTAAAAGATCATCACTATTATTAAGACACCAGATATTTTTCATTGCAGTTCCTGTGTTTTATTAAAAGATCATCACATATTATTAAGACACCAGATTTTCATTGCAGTTCCTGTGTTTTATTAAAAGATCATCACTATTATTAAGACACCAGATTTTCATTGCAGTTCCTGTGTTTTATTAAAAGATCATCACTATTATTAAGACATCAGATATTTTTCATTGCAGTTCCTGTGTTTTATTAAAAGATCATCACTATTATTAAGACATCAGATATTTTTCATTGCAGTTCCTGTGTTTTATTAAAAGATCATCACTATTATTAAGACATCAGATATTTTTCATTGCAGTTCCTGTGTTTTATTAAAAGATCATCACTATTATTAAGACATCAGATATTTTTCATTGCAGTTCCTGTGTTTTATTAAAAGATCATCACTATTATTAAGACATCAGATATTTTTCATTGCAGTTCCTGTGTTTTATTAAAAGATCATCACATATTATTAAGACACCAGATTTTCATTGCAGTTCCTGTGTTTTATTAAAAGATCATCACTATTATTAAGACACCAGATTTTCATTGCAGTTCCTGTGTTTTATTAAAAGATCATCACTATTATTAAGACACCAGATTTTCATTGCAGTTCCTGTGTTTTATTAAAAGATCATCACATATTATTAAGACATCAGATATTTTTCATTGCAGTTCCTGTGTTTTATTAAAAGATCATCACTATTATTAAGACACCAGATATTTTTCATTGCAGTTCCTGTGTTTTATTAAAAGATCATCACTATTATTAAGACATCAGATATTCATTGCAGTTCCTGTGTTTTATTAAAAGATCATCACTATTATTAAGACATCAGATATTTTTCATTGCAGTTCCTGTGTTTTATTAAAAGATCATCACTATTATTAAGACACCAGATTTTCATTGCAGTTCCTGTGTTTTATTAAAAGATCATCACTATTATTAAGACATCAAATTTTTTCATTGCAGTTCCTGTGTTTTATTAAAAGATCATCACTATTATTAAGACACCAGATTTTCATTGCAGTTCCTGTGTTTTATTAAAAGATCATCACTATTATTAAGAAACCAGATTTTCATTGCAGTTCCTGTGTTTTATTAAAAGATCATCACATATTATTAAGACATCAGATATTTTTCATTGCAGTTCCTGTGTTTTATTAAAAGATCATCACTATTATTAAGACACCAGATTTTCATTGCAGTTCCTGTGTTTTATTAAAAGATCATCACTATTATTAAGACACCAGATTTTCATTGCAGTTCCTGTGTTTTATTAAAAGATCATCACTATTATTAAGACATCAGATATTTTTCATTGCAGTTCCTGTGTTTTATTAAAAGATCATCACTATTATTAAGACACCAGATTTTCATTGCAGTTCCTGTGTTTTATTAAAAGATCATCACTATTATTAAGACATCAGATATTTTTCATTGCAGTTCCTGTGTTTTATTAAAAGATCATCACTATTATTAAGACATCAGATATTTTTCATTGCAGTTCCTGTGTTTTATTAAAAGATCATCACTATTATTAAGACACCAGATTTTCATTGCAGTTCCTGTGTTTTATTAAAAGATCATCACTATTATTAAGACATCAGATATTTTTCATTGCAGTTCCTGTGTTTTATTAAAAGATCATCACTATTATTAAGACATCAGATATTCATTGCAGTTCCTGTGTTTTATTAAAAGATCATCACTATTATTAAGACATCAGATATTTTTCATTGCAGTTCCTGTGTTTTATTAAAAGATCATCACTATTATTAAGACATCAGATATTTTTCATTGCAGTTCCTGTGTTTTATTAAAAGATCATCACTATTATTAAGAAACCAGATTTTCATTGCAGTTCCTGTGTTTTATTAAAAGATCATCACTATTATTAAGACATCAGATATTTTTCATTGCAGTTCCTGTGTTTTATTAAAAGATCATCACTATTATTAAGACACCAGATATTTTTCATTGCAGTTCCTGTGTTTTATTAAAAGATCATCACTATTATTAAGACATCAGATTTTCATTGCAGTTCCTGTGTTTTATTAAAAGATCATCACTATTATTAAGACATCAGATATTTTTCATTGCAGTTCCTGTGTTTTATTAAAAGATCATCACTATTATTAAGACATCAGATATTTTTCATTGCAGTTCCTGTGTTTTATTAAAAGATCATCACTATTATTAAGACATCAGATATTTTTCATTGCAGTTCCTGTGTTTTATTAAAAGATCATACTATTATTAAGACACCAGATTTTCATTGTAGTTCCTGTGTTTTATTAAAAGATCATCACTATTATTAAGACACCAGATTTTCATTGCAGTTCCTGTGTTTTATTAAAAGATCATCACTATTATTAAGACACCAGATTTTCATTGCAGTTCCTGTGTTTTATTAAAAGATCATCACTATTATTAAGACACCAGATTTTCATTGCAGTTCCTGTGTTTTATTAAAAGATCATAACATATTATTAAGACATCAGATATTTTTCATTGCAGTTCCTGTGTTTTATTAAAAGATCATCACTATTATTAAGACATCAGATATTTTTCATTGCAGTTCCTGTGTTTTATTAAAAGATCATCACATATTATTAAGACACCAGATTTTCATTGCAGTTCCTGTGTTTTATTAAAAGATCATCACTATTATTAAGACACCAGATTTTCATTGCAGTTCCTGTGTTTTATTAAAAGATCATCACTATTATTAAGACATCAGATATTTTTCATTGCAGTTCCTGTGTTTTATTAAAAGATCATCACATATTATTAAGACACCAGATTTTCATTGCAGTTCCTGTGTTTTATTAAAAGATCATCACTATTATTAAGACACCAGATTTTCATTGCAGTTCCTGTGTTTTATTAAAAGATCATCACTATTATTAAGACACCAGATTTTCATTGCAGTTCCTGTGTTTTATTAAAAGATCATCACTATTATTAAGACACCAGATTTTCATTGCAGTTCCTGTGTTTTATTAAAAGATCATCACTATTATTAAGACACCAGATTTTCATTGCAGTTCCTGTGTTTTATTAAAAGATCATCACTATTATTAAGACACCAGATTTTCATTGCAGTTCCTGTGTTTTATTAAAAGATCATCACTATCATTAAAACACCAGATTTTCATTGCAGTTCCTGTGTTTTATTAAAAGATCATCACTATTATTAAGACACCAGATTTTCATTGCAGTTCCTGTGTTTTATTAAAAGATCATCACTATTATTAAGACACCAGATTTTCATTGCAGTTCCTGTATTTTATTAAAAGATCATCACATATTATTAAGACACCAGATTTTCATTGCAGTTCCTGTGTTTTATTAAAAGATCATCACTATTATTAAGACATCAGATATTTTTCAATGCAGTTCCTGTGTTTTATTAAAAGATCATCACATATTATTAGGACACCAGATTTTCATTGCAGTTCCTGTGTTTTATTAAAAGATCATCACTATTATTAAGACATCAGATATTTTTCATTGCAGTTCCTGTGTTTTATTAAAAGATCATCACTATTATTAAGACACCAGATATTTTTCATTGCAGTTCCTGTGTTTTATTAAAAGATCATCACATATTATTAAGACACCAGATTTTCATTGCAGTTCCTGTATTTTATTAAAAGATCATCACTATTATTAAGACATCAGATATTTTTCATTGCAGTTCCTGTGTTTTATTAAAAGATCATCACATATTATTAGGACACCAGATTTTCATTGCAGTTCCTGTGTTTTATTAAAAGATCATCACTATTATTAAGACACCAGATTTTCATTGCAGTTCCTGTGTTTTAATAAAAGATCATCACTATTATTAAGACATCAGATATTTTTCATTGCAGTTCCTGTGTTTTATTAAAAGATCATCACTATTATTAAGACACCAGATTTTCATTGCAGTTCCTGTGTTTTAATAAAAGATCACGTACTATTATTAAGACATCAGATATTTTTCATTGCAGTTCCTGTGTTTTATTAAAAGATCGCACTATTATTAAGACATCAGATATTTTTTATTGCAATTCCTGTGTTTTATTAAAAGATCATCACTATTATTAAGACATCAGATATTTTTCATTGCAGTTCCTGTGTTTTATTAAAAGATCATAACATATTATTAAGACATCAGATATTTTTCATTGCAGTTCCTGTGTTTTATTAAAAGATCATCACATATTATTAAGACACCAGATTTTCATTGCAGTTCCTGTGTTTTATTAAAAGATCATCACTATTATTAAGACATCAGATATTTTTCATTGCAGTTCCTGTGTTTTATTAAAAGATCAACACTATTATTAAGACATCAGATATTTTTCATTGCAGTTCCTGTGTTTTATTAAAAGATCATCACATATTATTAAGACACCAGATTTTCATTGCAGTTCCTGTGTTTTATTAAAAGATCATCACTATTATTAAGACACCAGATTTTCATTGCAGTTCCTGTGTTTTATTAAAAGATCATCACTATTATTAAGACACCAGATTTTCTTTGCAGTTCCTGTGTTTTAATAAAAGATCATCACTATTATTAAGACATCAGATATTTTTCATTGCAGTTCCTGTGTTTTATTAAAAGATCATCACTATTATTAAGACATCAAATTTTTTCATTGCAGTTCCTGTGTTTTATTAAAAGATCATCACTATTATTAAGACATCAGATATTTTTCATTGCAGTTCCTGTGTTTTATTAAAAGATCATAACATATTATTAAGACATCAGATATTTTTCATTGCAGTTCCTGTGTTTTATTAAAAGATCATCACATATTATTAAGACATCAGATAATTTTCATTGCAGTTCCTGTGTTTTATTAAAAGATCATCACTATTATTAAGACACCAGATTTTCATTGCAGTTCCTGTGTTTTATTAAAAGATCATCACTATTATTAAGACACCAGATTTTCATTGCAGTTCCTGTGTTTTATTAAAAGATCATCACATATTATTAAGACACCAGATTTTCATTGCAGTTCCTGTGTTTTATTAAAAGATCATCACTATTATTAAGACATCAGATAGTTTTCATTGCAGTTCCTGTGTTTTATTAAAAGATCATCACTATTATTAAGACATCAGATATTTTTCATTGCAGTTCCTGTGTTTTATTAAAAGATCATCACTATTATTAAGACATCAAAGTTTTTTCATTGCAGTTCCTGTGTTTTATTAAAAGATCACGTACTATTATTAAGACATCAAATTTTTTCATTGCAGTTCCTGTGTTTTATTAAAAGATCATCACTATTATTAAGACATCAGATAATTTTCATTGCAGTTCCTGTGTTTTATTAAAAGATCATCGCTTTTATTAAGACACCAGATTTTCATTGCAGTTCCTGTGTTTTATTAAAAGATCATCACTATTATTAAGACACCAGATTTTCATTGCAGTTCCTGTGTTTTATTAAAAGATCATCACTATTATTAAGACATCAGATATTTTTCATTGCAGTTCCTGTGTTTTATTAAAAGATCATCACATATTATTAAGACACCAGATTTTCATTGCAGTTCCTGTGTTTTATTAAAAGATCATCACTATTATTAAGACACCAGATTTTCATTGCAGTTCCTGTGTTTTATTAAAAGATCATCACTATTATTAAGACATCAGATATTTTTCATTGCAGTTCCTGTGTTTTATTAAAAGATCATAACATATTATTAAGACATCAGATATTTTTCATTGCAGTTCCTGTGTTTTATTAAAAGATCATCACTATTATTAAGACATCAGATATTTTTCATTGCAGTTCCTGTGTTTTATTAAAAGATCATAACATATTATTAAGACATCAGATATTTTTCATTGCAGTTCCTGTGTTTTATTAAAAGATCATCACTATTATTAAGACATCAGATATTTTTCATTGCAGTTCCTGTGTTTTATTAAAAGATCATAACATATTATTAAGACATCAGATATTTTTCATTGCAGTTCCTGTGTTTTATTAAAAGATCATCACTATTATTAAGACACCAGATTTTCATTGCAGTTCCTGTGTTTTATTAAAAGATCATCACTATTATTAAGACATCAGATATTTTTCATTGCAGTTCCTGTGTTTTATTAAAAGATCATCACATATTATTAAGACACCAGATTTTCATTGCAGTTCCTGTGTTTTATTAAAAGATCATCACTATTATTAAGACATCAGATATTTTTCATTGCAGTTCCTGTGTTTTATTAAAAGATCATACTATTATTAAGACACCAGATTTTCATTGTAGTTCCTGTGTTTTATTAAAAGATCATCACTATTATTAAGACACCAGATTTTCATTGCAGTTCCTGTGTTTTATTAAAAGATCATCACTATTATTAAGACACCAGATTTTCATTGTAGTTCCTGTGTTTTATTAAAAGATCATCACTATTATTAAGACATCAGATATTTTTCATTGCAGTTCCTGTGTTTTATTAAAAGATCATCACTATCAATAAGACATCAGATATTTTTCATTGCAGTTCCTGTGTTTTATTAAAAGATCATCACTATTATTAAGACATCATATATTTTTCATTGCAGTTCCTGTGTTTTATTAAAAGATCATCACTATTATTAAGACACCAGATTTTCATTGTAGTTCCTGTGTTTTATTAAAAGATCATCACTATTATTAAGACATCAGATATTTTTCATTGCAGTTCCTGTGTTTTATTAAAAGATCATCACTATTATTAAGACACCAGATTTTCATTGCAGTTCCTGTGTTTTATTAAAAGATCATCACTATTATTAAGACACCAGATTTTCATTGCAGTTCCTGTGTTTTATTAAAAGATCATCACTATTATTAAGACATCAGATATTTTTCATTGCAGTTCCTGTGTTTTATTAAAAGATCATCACTATTATTAAGACATCAGATTTTCATTGCAGTTCCTGTGTTTTATTAAAAGATCATCACTATTATTAAGACACCAGATTTTCATTGCAGTTCCCGTGTTTTATTAAAAGATCATCACTATCAATAAGACATCAATTTTTTCATTGCAGTTCCTGTGTTTTATTAAAAGATCATCACTATTATTAAGACACCAGATTTTCATTGCAGTTCCTGTGTTTTATTAAAAGATCATCACTATTATTAAGACACCAGATTTTCATTGCAGTTCCTGTGTTTTATTAAAAGATCATCACTATTATTAAGACACCAGATTTTCATTGCAGTTCCTGTGTTTTATTAAAAGATCATCACTATTATTAAGACATCAGATATTTTTCATTGCAGTTCCTGTGTTTTATTAAAAGATCATCACTATTATTAAGACACCAGATTTTCATTGCAGTTCCTGTGTTTTATTAAAAGATCATCACTATCATTAAAACACCAGATTTTCATTGCAGTTCCTGTGTTTTATTAAAAGATCATCACTATTATTAAGACACCAGATTTTCATTGTAGTTCCTGTGTTTTATTAAAAGATCATCACTATTATTAAGACATCAGATATTTTTCATTGCAGTTCCTGTGTTTTATTAAAAGATCATCACTATTATTAAGACATCATGTATTTTTCATTGCAGTTCCTGTGTTTTATTAAAAGATCATCACTATTATTAAGACATCAGATATTTTTCATTGCAGTTCCTGTGTTTTATTAAAAGATCATCACTATTATTAAGACACCAGATTTTCATTGCAGTTCCTGTGTTTTATTAAAAGATCATCACTATTATTAAGACACCAGATTTTCATTGCAGTTCCTGTGTTTTATTAAAAGATCATCACTATTATTAAGACACCAGATTTTCATTGTAGTTCCTGTGTTTTATTAAAAGATCATCACTATTATTAAGACATCAGATATTTTTCATTGCAGTTCCTGTGTTTTATTAAAAGATCATCACTATTATTAAGACACCAGATTTTCATTGCAGTTCCTGTGTTTTATTAAAAGATCATCACTATTATTAAGACACCCGATTTTCATTGCAGTTCCTGTGTTTTATTAAAAGATCATCACTATTATTAAGACACCAGATTTTCATTGCAGTTCCTGTGTTTTATTAAAAGATCATCACTATTATTAAGACACCAGATTTTCATTGCAGTTCCTGTGTTTTATTAAAAGATCATCACTATTATTAAGACACCAGATTTTCATTGCAGTTCCTGTGTTTTATTAAAAGATCATCACTATTATTAAGACATCAGATATTTTTCATTGCAGTTCCTGTGTTTTATTAAAAGATCATCACTATTATTAAGACACCAGATTTTCATTGCAGTTCCTGTGTTTTATTAAAAGATCATCACTATCATTAAGACACCAGATTTTCATTGCAGTTCCTGTGTTTTATTAAAAGATCATCACTATTATTAAGACACCAGATTTTCATTGTAGTTCCTGTGTTTTATTAAAAGATCATCACTATTATTAAGACATCAGATATTTTTCATTGCAGTTCCTGTGTTTTATTAAAAGATCATCACTATTATTAAGACATCATGTATTTTTCATTGCAGTTCCTGTGTTTTATTAAAAGATCATCACTATTATTAAGACATCAGATATTTTTCATTGCAGTTCCTGTGTTTTATTAAAAGATCATCACTATTATTAAGACACCAGATTTTCATTGCAGTTCCTGTGTTTTATTAAAAGATCATCACTATTATTAAGACACCAGATTTTCATTGCAGTTCCTGTGTTTTATTAAAAGATCATCACTATTATTAAGACACCAGATTTTCATTGTAGTTCCTGTGTTTTATTAAAAGATCATCACTATTATTAAGACATCAGATATTTTTCATTGCAGTTCCTGTGTTTTATTAAAAGATCATCACTATTATTAAGACACCAGATTTTCATTGCAGTTCCTGTGTTTTATTAAAAGATCATCACTATTATTAAGACATCAGATATTTTTCATTGCAGTTCCTGTGTTTTATTAAAAGATCATCACTATTATTAAGACATCAGATTTTCATTGCAGTTCCTGTGTTTTATTAAAAGATCATCACTATTATTAAGACACCAGATTTTCATTGCAGTTCCTGTGTTTTATTAAAAGATCATCACTATTATTAAGACATCAGATATTTTTCATTGCAGTTCCTGTGTTTTATTAAAAGATCACGCACTATCATTAAGACATCAAAGTTTTTTCATTGCAGTTCCTGTGTTTTATTAAAAGATCATCACTATTATTAAGACATCAGATATTTTTCATTGCAGTTCCTGTGTTTTATTAAAAGATCATCACTATTATTAAGACACCAGATTTTCATTGCAGTTCCTGTGTTTTATTAAAAGATCATCACTATTATTAAGACACCAGATTTTCATTGCAGTTCCTGTGTTTTATTAAAAGATCATCACTATTATTAAGACATCAGATATTTTTCATTGCAGTTCCTGTGTTTTATTAAAAGATCATCACTATTATTAAGACATCAGATATTTTTCATTGCAGTTCCTGTGTTTTATTAAAAGATCATCACTATTATTAAGACACCAGATTTTCATTGCAGTTCCTGTGTTTTATTAAAAGATCATCACTATTATTAAGACACCAGATTTTCATTGCAGTTCCTGTGTTTTATTAAAAGATCATCACATATTATTAAGACACCAGATTTTCATTGCAGTTCCTGTGTTTTATTAAAAGATCATCACTATTATTAAGACATCAGATATTTTTCATTGCAGTTCCTGTGTTTTATTAAAAGATCATCACTATTATTAAGACATCAGATATTTTTCATTGTAGTTCCTGTGTTTTATTAAAAGATCATCACTATTATTAAGACATCAGATATTTTTCATTGCAGTTCCTGTGTTTTATTAAAAGATCATCACTATTAAATAAGACACCAGATTTTCATTGCAGTTCCTGTGTTTTATTAAAAGATCATCACTATTATTAAGACATCAGATATTTTTCATTGCAGTTCCTGTGTTTTATTAAAAGATCACGCACTATCATTAAGACATCAAAGTTTTTTCATTGCAGTTCCTGTGTTTTATTAAAAGATCATCACTATTATTAAGACATCAGATATTTTTCATTGCAGTTCCTGTGTTTTATTAAAAGATCATCACTATTATTAAGACACCAGATTTTCATTGCAGTTCCTGTGTTTTATTAAAAGATCATCACTATTATTAAGACACCAGATTTTCATTGCAGTTCCTGTGTTTTATTAAAAGATCATCACTATTATTAAGACATCAGATATTTTTCATTGCAGTTCCTGTGTTTTATTAAAAGATCATCACTATTATTAAGACATCAGATATTTTTCATTGCAGTTCCTGTGTTTTATTAAAAGATCATCACTATTATTAAGACACCAGATTTTCATTGCAGTTCCTGTGTTTTATTAAAAGATCATCACTATTATTAAGACACCAGATTTTCATTGCAGTTCCTGTGTTTTATTAAAAGATCATCACATATTATTAAGACACCAGATTTTCATTGCAGTTCCTGTGTTTTATTAAAAGATCATCACTATTATTAAGACATCAGATATTTTTCATTGCAGTTCCTGTGTTTTATTAAAAGATCATCACTATCATTAAGACACCAGATTTTCATTGCAGTTCCTGTGTTTTATTAAAAGATCATCACTATTATTAAGACATCAGATATTTTTCATTGCAGTTCCTGTGTTTTATTAAAAGATCATCACTATTATTAAGACATCAAAGTTTTTTCATTGCAGTTCCTGTGTTTTATTAAAAGATCATCACTATTATTAAGACATCAGATATTTTTCATTGCAGTTCCTGTGTTTTATTAAAAGATCATCACTATTATTAAGACATCAGATATTTTTCATTGCAGTTCCTGTGTTTTATTAAAAGATCATCACTATTATTAAGACACCAGATTTTCATTGCAGTTCCTGTGTTTTATTAAAAGATCATCACTATTATTAAGACATCAGATATTTTTCATTGCAGTTCCTGTGTTTTATTAAAAGATCATCACTATTATTAAGACACCAGATTTTCATTGCAGTTCCTGTGTTTTATTAAAAGATCATCACTATTATTAAGACATCAGATATTTTTCATTGCAGTTCCTGTGTTTTATTAAAAGATCATCACTATTATTAAGACATCAGATATTTTTCATTGCAGTTCCTGTGTTTTATTAAAAGATCATCACTATTATTAAGACATCAGATATTTTTCATTGCAGTTCCTGTGTTTTATTAAAAGATCATCACATATTATTAGGACACCAGATTTTCATTGCAGTTCCTGTGTTTTATTAAAAGATCATCACTATTATTAAGACACCAGATTTTCATTGCAGTTCCTGTGTTTTATTAAAAGATCATCACTATTATTAAGACATCAGATATTTTTCATTGCAGTTCCTGTGTTTTATTAAAAGATCATCACATATTATTAAGACACCAGATTTTCATTGCAGTTCCTGTGTTTTATTAAAAGATCATCACTATTATTAAGACACCAGATTTTCATTGCAGTTCCTGTGTTTTATTAAAAGATCATCACTATTATTAAGACACCAGATTTTCATTGCAGTTCCTGTGTTTTATTAAAAGATCATCACTATCATTAAGACACCAGATTTTCATTGCAGTTCCTGTGTTTTATTAAAAGATCATCACTATTATTAAGACACCAGATTTTCATTGTAGTTCCTGTGTTTTATTAAAAGATCATCACTATTATTAAGACATCAGATATTTTTCATTGCAGTTCCTGTGTTTTATTAAAAGATCATCACT
The DNA here is from genome assembly GCA_945859605.1 of Lumbricus rubellus. Classification (NCBI taxonomy): domain Eukaryota; kingdom Metazoa; phylum Annelida; class Clitellata; order Crassiclitellata; family Lumbricidae; genus Lumbricus; species Lumbricus rubellus. The sequence goes on from OX243827.1 coordinate 4,240,924, forward strand.
ATTATTAAGACATCATGTATTTTTCATTGCAGTTCCTGTGTTTTATTAAAAGATCATCACTATTATTAAGACATCAGATATTTTTCATTGCAGTTCCTGTGTTTTATTAAAAGATCATCACTATTATTAAGACACCAGATTTTCATTGCAGTTCCTGTGTTTTATTAAAAGATCATCACTATTATTAAGACACCAGATTTTCATTGCAGTTCCTGTGTTTTATTAAAAGATCATCACTATTATTAAGACACCAGATTTTCATTGTAGTTCCTGTGTTTTATTAAAAGATCATCACTATTATTAAGACATCAGATATTTTTCATTGCAGTTCCTGTGTTTTATTAAAAGATCATCACTATTATTAAGACACCAGATTTTCATTGCAGTTCCTGTGTTTTATTAAAAGATCATCACTATTATTAAGACACCAGATTTTCATTGCAGTTCCTGTGTTTTATTAAAAGATCATCACTATTATTAAGACACCAGATTTTCATTGCAGTTCCTGTGTTTTATTAAAAGATCATAACATATTATTAAGACATCAGATATTTTTCATTGCAGTTCCTGTGTTTTATTAAAAGATCATCACTATTATTAAGACATCAGATATTTTTCATTGCAGTTCCTGTGTTTTATTAAAAGATCATCACATATTATTAAGACACCAGATTTTCATTGCAGTTCCTGTGTTTTATTAAAAGATCATCACTATTATTAAGACACCAGATTTTCATTGCAGTTCCTGTGTTTTATTAAAAGATCATCACTATTATTAAGACATCAGATATTTTTCATTGCAGTTCCTGTGTTTTATTAAAAGATCACGCACTATCATTAAGACATCAAAGTTTTTTCATTGCAGTTCCTGTGTTTTATTAAAAGATCATCACTATTATTAAGACATCAGATATTTTTCATTGCAGTTCCTGTGTTTTATTAAAAGATCATCACTATTATTAAGACACCAGATTTTCATTGCAGTTCCTGTGTTTTATTAAAAGATCATCACTATTATTAAGACACCAGATTTTCATTGCAGTTCCTGTGTTTTATTAAAAGATCATCACTATTATTAAGACATCAGATATTTTTCATTGCAGTTCCTGTGTTTTATTAAAAGATCATCACTATTATTAAGACATCAGATATTTTTCATTGCAGTTCCTGTGTTTTATTAAAAGATCATCACTATTATTAAGACACCAGATTTTCATTGCAGTTCCTGTGTTTTATTAAAAGATCATCACTATTATTAAGACACCAGATTTTCATTGCAGTTCCTGTGTTTTATTAAAAGATCATCACATATTATTAAGACACCAGATTTTCATTGCAGTTCCTGTGTTTTATTAAAAGATCATCACTATTATTAAGACATCAGATATTTTTCATTGCAGTTCCTGTGTTTTATTAAAAGATCATCACTATTATTAAGACATCAGATATTTTTCATTGTAGTTCCTGTGTTTTATTAAAAGATCATCACTATTATTAAGACATCAGATATTTTTCATTGCAGTTCCTGTGTTTTATTAAAAGATCATCACTATTAAATAAGACACCAGATTTTCATTGCAGTTCCTGTGTTTTATTAAAAGATCATCACTATTATTAAGACATCAGATATTTTTCATTGCAGTTCCTGTGTTTTATTAAAAGATCACGCACTATCATTAAGACATCAAAGTTTTTTCATTGCAGTTCCTGTGTTTTATTAAAAGATCATCACTATTATTAAGACATCAGATATTTTTCATTGCAGTTCCTGTGTTTTATTAAAAGATCATCACTATTATTAAGACACCAGATTTTCATTGCAGTTCCTGTGTTTTATTAAAAGATCATCACTATTATTAAGACACCAGATTTTCATTGCAGTTCCTGTGTTTTATTAAAAGATCATCACTATTATTAAGACATCAGATATTTTTCATTGCAGTTCCTGTGTTTTATTAAAAGATCATCACTATTATTAAGACATCAGATATTTTTCATTGCAGTTCCTGTGTTTTATTAAAAGATCATCACTATTATTAAGACACCAGATTTTCATTGCAGTTCCTGTGTTTTATTAAAAGATCATCACTATTATTAAGACACCAGATTTTCATTGCAGTTCCTGTGTTTTATTAAAAGATCATCACATATTATTAAGACACCAGATTTTCATTGCAGTTCCTGTGTTTTATTAAAAGATCATCACTATTATTAAGACATCAGATATTTTTCATTGCAGTTCCTGTGTTTTATTAAAAGATCATCACTATCATTAAGACACCAGATTTTCATTGCAGTTCCTGTGTTTTATTAAAAGATCATCACTATTATTAAGACATCAGATATTTTTCATTGCAGTTCCTGTGTTTTATTAAAAGATCATCACTATTATTAAGACATCAAAGTTTTTTCATTGCAGTTCCTGTGTTTTATTAAAAGATCATCACTATTATTAAGACATCAGATATTTTTCATTGCAGTTCCTGTGTTTTATTAAAAGATCATCACTATTATTAAGACATCAGATATTTTTCATTGCAGTTCCTGTGTTTTATTAAAAGATCATCACTATTATTAAGACACCAGATTTTCATTGCAGTTCCTGTGTTTTATTAAAAGATCATCACTATTATTAAGACATCAGATATTTTTCATTGCAGTTCCTGTGTTTTATTAAAAGATCATCACTATTATTAAGACACCAGATTTTCATTGCAGTTCCTGTGTTTTATTAAAAGATCATCACTATTATTAAGACATCAGATATTTTTCATTGCAGTTCCTGTGTTTTATTAAAAGATCATCACTATTATTAAGACATCAGATATTTTTCATTGCAGTTCCTGTGTTTTATTAAAAGATCATCACTATTATTAAGACATCAGATATTTTTCATTGCAGTTCCTGTGTTTTATTAAAAGATCATCACATATTATTAGGACACCAGATTTTCATTGCAGTTCCTGTGTTTTATTAAAAGATCATCACTATTATTAAGACACCAGATTTTCATTGCAGTTCCTGTGTTTTATTAAAAGATCATCACTATTATTAAGACATCAGATATTTTTCATTGCAGTTCCTGTGTTTTATTAAAAGATCATCACATATTATTAAGACACCAGATTTTCATTGCAGTTCCTGTGTTTTATTAAAAGATCATCACTATTATTAAGACACCAGATTTTCATTGCAGTTCCTGTGTTTTATTAAAAGATCATCACTATTATTAAGACACCAGATTTTCATTGCAGTTCCTGTGTTTTATTAAAAGATCATCACTATCATTAAGACACCAGATTTTCATTGCAGTTCCTGTGTTTTATTAAAAGATCATCACTATTATTAAGACACCAGATTTTCATTGTAGTTCCTGTGTTTTATTAAAAGATCATCACTATTATTAAGACATCAGATATTTTTCATTGCAGTTCCTGTGTTTTATTAAAAGATCATCACTATTATTAAGACATCATGTATTTTTCATTGCAGTTCCTGTGTTTTATTAAAAGATCATCACTATTATTAAGACATCAGATATTTTTCATTGCAGTTCCTGTGTTTTATTAAAAGATCATCACTATTATTAAGACACCAGATTTTCATTGCAGTTCCTGTGTTTTATTAAAAGATCATCACTATTATTAAGACACCAGATTTTCATTGCAGTTCCTGTGTTTTATTAAAAGATCATCACTATTATTAAGACACCAGATTTTCATTGTAGTTCCTGTGTTTTATTAAAAGATCATCACTATTATTAAGACATCAGATATTTTTCATTGCAGTTCCTGTGTTTTATTAAAAGATCATCACTATTATTAAGACACCAGATTTTCATTGCAGTTCCTGTGTTTTATTAAAAGATCATCACTATTATTAAGACACCAGATTTTCATTGCAGTTCCTGTGTTTTATTAAAAGATCATCACTATTATTAAGACATCAGATTTTCATTGCAGTTCCTGTGTTTTATTAAAAGATCATCACTATTAAATAAGACACCAGATTTTCATTGCAGTTCCTGTGTTTTATTAAAAGATCATCACTATTATTAAGACATCAGATATTTTTCATTGCAGTTCCTGTGTTTTATTAAAAGATCACGCACTATCATTAAGACATCAAAGTTTTTTCATTGCAGTTCCTGTGTTTTATTAAAAGATCATCACTATTATTAAGACATCAGATATTTTTCATTGCAGTTCCTGTGTTTTATTAAAAGATCATCACTATTATTAAGACACCAGATTTTCATTGCAGTTCCTGTGTTTTATTAAAAGATCATCACTATTATTAAGACACCAGATTTTCATTGCAGTTCCTGTGTTTTATTAAAAGATCATCACTATTATTAAGACATCAGATATTTTTCATTGCAGTTCCTGTGTTTTATTAAAAGATCATCACTATTATTAAGACATCAGATATTTTTCATTGCAGTTCCTGTGTTTTATTAAAAGATCATCACTATTATTAAGACACCAGATTTTCATTGCAGTTCCTGTGTTTTATTAAAAGATCATCACTATTATTAAGACACCAGATTTTCATTGCAGTTCCTGTGTTTTATTAAAAGATCATCACATATTATTAAGACACCAGATTTTCATTGCAGTTCCTGTGTTTTATTAAAAGATCATCACTATTATTAAGACATCAGATATTTTTCATTGCAGTTCCTGTGTTTTATTAAAAGATCATCACTATCATTAAGACACCAGATTTTCATTGCAGTTCCTGTGTTTTATTAAAAGATCATCACTATTATTAAGACATCAGATATTTTTCATTGCAGTTCCTGTGTTTTATTAAAAGATCATCACTATTATTAAGACATCAAAGTTTTTTCATTGCAGTTCCTGTGTTTTATTAAAAGATCATCACTATTATTAAGACATCAGATATTTTTCATTGCAGTTCCTGTGTTTTATTAAAAGATCATCACTATTATTAAGACATCAGATATTTTTCATTGCAGTTCCTGTGTTTTATTAAAAGATCATCACTATTATTAAGACACCAGATTTTCATTGCAGTTCCTGTGTTTTATTAAAAGATCATCACTATTATTAAGACATCAGATATTTTTCATTGCAGTTCCTGTGTTTTATTAAAAGATCATCACTATTATTAAGACACCAGATTTTCATTGCAGTTCCTGTGTTTTATTAAAAGATCATCACTATTATTAAGACACCAGATTTTCATTGCAGTTCCTGTGTTTTATTAAAAGATCATCACTATTATTAAGACATCAGATATTTTTCATTGCAGTTCCTGTGTTTTATTAAAAGATCATCACTATTATTAAGACATCAGATATTTTTCATTGCAGTTCCTGTGTTTTATTAAAAGATCATCACTATTATTAAGACATCAGATATTTTTCATTGCAGTTCCTGTGTTTTATTAAAAGATCATCACTATTATTAAGACATCAGATATTTTTCATTGCAGTTCCTGTGTTTTATTAAAAGATCATCACTATTATTAAGACACCAGATTTTCATTGCAGTTCCTGTGTTTTATTAAAAGATCATCACTATTATTAAGACATCAGATATTTTTCATTGCAGTTCCTGTGTTTTATTAAAAGATCATCACTATTATTAAGACACCAGATTTTCATTGCAGTTCCTGTGTTTTATTAAAAGATCATCACTATTATTAAGACACCAGATTTTCATTGCAGTTCCTGTGTTTTATTAAAAGATCATCACTATTATTAAGACACCAGATTTTCATTGCAGTTCCTGTGTTTTATTAAAAGATCATCACTATTATTAAGACACCAGATTTTCATTGCAGTTCCTGTGTTTTATTAAAAGATCATCACTATTATTAAGACACCAGATTTTCATTGCAGTTCCTGTGTTTTATTAAAAGATCATCACTATTATTAAGACACCAGATTTTCATTGCAGTTCCTGTGTTTTATTAAAAGATCATCACTATTATTAAGACACCAGATTTTCATTGCAGTTCCTGTGTTTTATTAAAAGATCATCACTATTATTAAGACATCAGATATTTTTCATTGCAGTTCCTGTGTTTTATTAAAAGATCATCACTATTATTAAGACACCAGATTTTCATTGCAGTTCCTGTGTTTTATTAAAAGATCATCACTATTATTAAGACATCAGATATTTTTCATTGCAGTTCCTGTGTTTTATTAAAAGATCATCACTATTATTAAGACATCAGATATTTTTCATTGCAGTTCCTGTGTTTTATTAAAAGATCATCACTATTATTAAGACACCAGATTTTCATTGCAGTTCCTGTGTTTTATTAAAAGATCATCACTATTATTAAGACACCAGATTTTCATTGCAGTTCCTGTGTTTTATTAAAAGATCATCACTATTATTAAGACATCAGATTTTCATTGCAGTTCCTGTGTTTTATTAAAAGATCATCACTATTATTAAGACACCAGATTTTCATTGCAGTTCCTGTGTTTTATTAAAAGATCATCACTATTATTAAGACATCAGATATTTTTCATTGCAGTTCCTGTGTTTTATTAAAAGATCACGCACTATCATTAAGACATCAAAGTTTTTTCATTGCAGTTCCTGTGTTTTATTAAAAGATCATCACTATTATTAAGACATCAGATATTTTCATTGCAGTTCCTGTGTTTTATTAAAAGATCATCACTATTATTAAGACATCAGATTTTCATTGCAGTTCCTGTGTTTTATTAAAAGATCATCACTATTATTAGGACATCAAATTTTTTCATTGCAGTTCCTGTGTTTTATTAAAAGATCATCACTATTATTAATACATCAGATATTTTTCATTGCAGTTCCTGTGTTTTATTAAAAGATCATCACTATTATTAAGACACCAGATTTTCATTGCAGTTCCTGTGTTTTATTAAAAGATCATCACTATTATTAAGACACCAGATTTTCATTGCAGTTCCTGTGTTTTATTAAAAGATCATCACATATTATTAAGACATCAGATATTTTTCATTGCAGTTCCTGTGTTTTATTAAAAGATCATCACATATTATTAAGACACCAGATTTTCATTGCAGTTCCTGTGTTTTATTAAAAGATCATCACTATTATTAAGACATCAGATATTTTTCATTGCAGTTCCTGTGTTTTATTAAAAGATCATCACTATTATTAAGACACCAGATTTTCATTGCAGTTCCTGTGTTTTATTAAAAGATCATCACTATTATTAAGACACCAGATTTTCATTGCAGTTCCTGTGTTTTATTAAAAGATCATCACATATTATTAAGACACCAGATTTTCATTGCAGTTCCTGTGTTTTATTAAAAGATCATCACTATTATTAAGACATCAGATATTTTTCATTGCAGTTCCTGTGTTTTATTAAAAGATCATCACTATCATTAAGACACCAGATTTTCATTGCAGTTCCTGTGTTTTATTAAAAGATCATCACTATTATTAAGACATCAGATATTTTTCATTGCAGTTCCTGTGTTTTATTAAAAGATCATCACTATTATTAAGACATCAAAGTTTTTTCATTGCAGTTCCTGTGTTTTATTAAAAGATCATCACTATTATTAAGACATCAGATATTTTTCATTGCAGTTCCTGTGTTTTATTAAAAGATCATCACTATTATTAAGACATCAGATATTTTTCATTGCAGTTCCTGTGTTTTATTAAAAGATCATCACTATTATTAAGACACCAGATTTTCATTGCAGTTCCTGTGTTTTATTAAAAGATCATCACTATTATTAAGACATCAGATATTTTTCATTGCAGTTCCTGTGTTTTATTAAAAGATCATCACTATTATTAAGACACCAGATTTTCATTGCAGTTCCTGTGTTTTATTAAAAGATCATCACTATTATTAAGACACCAGATTTTCATTGCAGTTCCTGTGTTTTATTAAAAGATCATCACTATTATTAAGACATCAGATATTTTTCATTGCAGTTCCTGTGTTTTATTAAAAGATCATCACTATTATTAAGACATCAGATATTTTTCATTGCAGTTCCTGTGTTTTATTAAAAGATCATCACTATTATTAAGACATCAGATATTTTTCATTGCAGTTCCTGTGTTTTATTAAAAGATCATCACTATTATTAAGACATCAGATATTTTTCATTGCAGTTCCTGTGTTTTATTAAAAGATCATCACTATTATTAAGACACCAGATTTTCATTGCAGTTCCTGTGTTTTATTAAAAGATCATCACTATTATTAAGACATCAGATATTTTTCATTGCAGTTCCTGTGTTTTATTAAAAGATCATCACTATTATTAAGACACCAGATTTTCATTGCAGTTCCTGTGTTTTATTAAAAGATCATCACTATTATTAAGACACCAGATTTTCATTGCAGTTCCTGTGTTTTATTAAAAGATCATCACTATTATTAAGACACCAGATTTTCATTGCAGTTCCTGTGTTTTATTAAAAGATCATCACTATTATTAAGACACCAGATTTTCATTGCAGTTCCTGTGTTTTATTAAAAGATCATCACTATTATTAAGACACCAGATTTTCATTGCAGTTCCTGTGTTTTATTAAAAGATCATCACTATTATTAAGACACCAGATTTTCATTGCAGTTCCTGTGTTTTATTAAAAGATCATCACTATTATTAAGACACCAGATTTTCATTGCAGTTCCTGTGTTTTATTAAAAGATCATCACTATTATTAAGACATCAGATATTTTTCATTGCAGTTCCTGTGTTTTATTAAAAGATCATCACTATTATTAAGACACCAGATTTTCATTGCAGTTCCTGTGTTTTATTAAAAGATCATCACTATTATTAAGACATCAGATATTTTTCATTGCAGTTCCTGTGTTTTATTAAAAGATCATCACTATTATTAAGACATCAGATATTTTTCATTGCAGTTCCTGTGTTTTATTAAAAGATCATCACTATTATTAAGACACCAGATTTTCATTGCAGTTCCTGTGTTTTATTAAAAGATCATCACTATTATTAAGACACCAGATTTTCATTGCAGTTCCTGTGTTTTATTAAAAGATCATCACTATTATTAAGACATCAGATTTTCATTGCAGTTCCTGTGTTTTATTAAAAGATCATCACTATTATTAAGACACCAGATTTTCATTGCAGTTCCTGTGTTTTATTAAAAGATCATCACTATTATTAAGACATCAGATATTTTTCATTGCAGTTCCTGTGTTTTATTAAAAGATCACGCACTATCATTAAGACATCAAAGTTTTTTCATTGCAGTTCCTGTGTTTTATTAAAAGATCATCACTATTATTAAGACATCAGATATTTTCATTGCAGTTCCTGTGTTTTATTAAAAGATCATCACTATTATTAAGACATCAGATTTTCATTGCAGTTCCTGTGTTTTATTAAAAGATCATCACTATTATTAAGACATCAAATTTTTTCATTGCAGTTCCTGTGTTTTATTAAAAGATCATCACTATTATTAATACATCAGATATTTTTCATTGCAGTTCCTGTGTTTTATTAAAAGATCATCACTATTATTAAGACACCAGATTTTCATTGCAGTTCCTGTGTTTTATTAAAAGATCATCACTATTATTAAGACACCAGATTTTCATTGCAGTTCCTGTGTTTTATTAAAAGATCATCACATATTATTAAGACATCAGATATTTTTCATTGCAGTTCCTGTGTTTTATTAAAAGATCATCACATATTATTAAGACACCAGATTTTCATTGCAGTTCCTGTGTTTTATTAAAAGATCATCACTATTATTAAGACATCAGATATTTTTCATTGCAGTTCCTGTGTTTTATTAAAAGATCATCACTATTATTAAGACACCAGATTTTCATTGCAGTTCCTGTGTTTTATTAAAAGATCATCACTATCAATAAGACATCAATTTTTTTCATTGCAGTTCCTGTGTTTTATTAAAAGATCATCACTATTATTAAGACACCAGATTTTCATTGCAGTTCCTGTGTTTTATTAAAAGATCATCACTATTATTAAGACACCAGATTTTCATTGCAGTTCCTGTGTTTTATTAAAAGATCATCACTATTATTAAGACATCAGATATTTTTCATTGCAGTTCCTGTGTTTTATTAAAAGATCATCACTATTATTAAGACACCAGATTTTCATTGCAGTTCCTGTGTTTTATTAAAAGATCATACTATTATTAAGACATCAGATATTTTTCATTGCAGTTCCTGTGTTTTATTAAAAGATCATCACTATTATTAAGACACCAGATTTTCATTGCAGTTCCTGTGTTTTATTAAAAGATCATCACTATTATTAAGACACCAGATTTTCATTGCAGTTCCTGTGTTTTATTAAAAGATCATCACTATTATTAAGACATCAAATTTTTTCATTGCAGTTCCTGTGTTTTATTAAAAGGTCATCACTATTATTAAGACACCAGATTTTCATTGCAGTTCCTGTGTTTTATTAAAAGATCATACTATTATTAAGACATCAGATATTTTTCATTGCAGTTCCTGTGTTTTATTAAAAGATCATCACTATTATTAAGACACCAGATTTTCATTGCAGTTCCTGTGTTTTATTAAAAGATCATCACTATTATTAAGACACCAGATTTTCATTGCAGTTCCTGTGTTTTATTAAAAGATCATCACTATTATTAAGACATCAGATATTTTTCATTGCAGTTCCTGTGTTTTATTAAAAGATCATCACTATTATTAAGACATCAGATATTTTTCATTGCAGTTCCTGTGTTTTATTAAAAGATCATCACTATTATTAAGACACCAGATTTTCATTGCAGTTCCTGTGTTTTATTAAAAGATCATCACTATCAATAAGACATCAATTTTTTTCATTGCAGTTCCTGTGTTTTATTAAAAGATCATCACTATTATTAAGACATCAGATATTTTTCATTGCAGTTCCTGTGTTTTATTAAAAGATCATACTATTATTAAGACATCAGATATTTTTCATTGCAGTTCCTGTGTTTTATTAAAAGATCATCACTATTATTAAGACACCAGATTTTCATTGCAGTTCCTGTGTTTTATTAAAAGATCATCACTATTATTAAGACATCAGATATTTTCATTGCAGTTCCTGTGTTTTATTAAAAGATCATCACTATTATTAAGACACCAGATTTTCATTGCAGTTCCTGTGTTTTATTAAAAGATCACGCACTATCATTAAGACATCAAAGTTTTTTCATTGCAGTTCCTGTGTTTTATTAAAAGATCATCACTATTATTAAGACATCAGATATTTTTCATTGCAGTTCCTGTGTTTTATTAAAAGATCATCACTATTATTAAGACATCAGATATTTTTCATTGCAGTTCCTGTGTTTTATTAAAAGATCATCACTATCATTAAGACATCAGATATTTTTCATTGCAGTTCCTGTGTTTTATTAAAAGATCATCACTATTATTAAGACACCAGATATTTTTCATTGCAGTTCCTGTGTTTTATTAAAAGATCATCACTATTATTAAGACATCAGATATTTTTCATTGCAGTTCCTGTGTTTTATTAAAAGATCATCACATATTATTAAGACACCAGATTTTCATTGCAGTTCCTGTGTTTTATTAAAAGATCATCACTATTATTAAGACATCAGATATTTTTCATTGCAGTTCCTGTATTTTATTAAAAGATCATCACTATTATTAAGACACCAGATTTTCATTGCAGTTCCTGTGTTTTATTAAAAGATCATCACTATTATTAAGACACCAGATTTTCATTGCAGTTCCTGTGTTTTATTAAAAGATCATCACTATTATTAAGACACCAGATTTTCATTGCAGTTCCTGTGTTTTATTAAAAGATCATCACTATTATTAAGACACCAGATTTTCATTGCAGTTCCTGTGTTTTATTAAAAGATCACGTACTATTATTAAGACATCAGATATTTTTCATTGCAGTTCCTGTGTTTTATTAAAAGATCATCACTATTATTAAGACATCAGATATTTTTCATTGCAGTTCCTGTGTTTTATTAAAAGATCATCACTATTATTAAGACACCAGATTTTCATTGCAGTTCCTGTGTTTTATTAAAAGATCATCACTATTATTAAGACATCAGATTTTCATTGCAGTTCCTGTGTTTTATTAAAAGATCATCACTATTATTAAGACATCAGATATTTTTCATTGCAGTTCCTGTGTTTTATTAAAAGATCATCACTATCAATAAGACATCAGATATTTTTCATTGCAGTTCCTGTGTTTTATTAAAAGATCATCACTATTATTAAGACACCAGATTTTCATTGTAGTTCCTGTGTTTTATTAAAAGATCATAACATATTATGTCCAGTTGACCAGCGGCTCAATTCGCAGGATCTGGACGAAAAACAGTGGATGCAAAACTGTAATGTCATGAACGACAAATTATTTTGATCTAATCTATTGTCAGCATCAATTGAACATCAATCCATATTCAGTTCAAGTGAAACCATTGTTCCGATTTACCACTGGAGAAGACAATGGACAGAAAGAAGACAAGAGAGGAGACAAGAAAGGATGCGAGAGGAAGCAGTAGCAGTGGAAGATATTGAGAGGAGGAAGAGTAGAAATAGGAGAGATGGAGAGACAAAAGAGGAATAGTATCGGTATAATGAGGAACAGTGAAAGAGAAAAGAAGCATTGAATTGCAGTTAGCGTATGCAACAGAAAGGAAATCATCATTTATCATGTATCGCATGTGGAATGACAATAAGAGAATATCAATCGACATGCAAGAGACAATCCAATCTCAACCTTTTCAACAATTATTCCGAAGAAGTTGAGCAATACACATTTGAAACGAAGAACTGCAATGAATATATTTAGAAACAGAAAAAGCACGAGACGCGTCGTAAACACAGACGATGAAGATCAATTAAAGCAAGTTGAAAAAAATAATAAACTCAATGACCAACTGATGAGTAATACTTCAAAGTAACTTTACAGAATAAACCATTACTTCAAAGTAACTTTACAGAATAAACCATTACTTCAAAGTAACTTTACAGAATAAACCATTACTTCAAAGTAACTTTACAGAATAAACCATTACTTCAAAGTAACTTTACAGAATAAACCATTACTTCAAAGTAACTTTACAGAATAAACCATTACTTCAAAGTAACTTTATAGAATAAACCATTACTTCAAAGTAACTTTACAGAATAAACCAATGCTTCCTCCATTTCACATCTATGGCCAGCAATTCCTTCCCTTGACTAGTTCTCAATCTGTTACAACATACGTCAGTACATCTCAAATTTTTGAAGCTTCACATTTTCCCAATTGATATAGGGAAAAGATATGTATGTTAATGAAAGTTTGAGCAATATCTTCCATCTTCGGTGCAGTGGCAATGCTTCGAAACGGCGATCATTAGACTACGATTGACAAGATTATAAGCTCACAAATTTTATGTCTTCAACGTCTAATACAAGTAAATGTTGGCCACCCATAGATGTTATTAGTCTCACTTTATAAAGTCTAAATACACAAATAGTCTGAGATTCAAGGCAAAACACACAAATTACATCAAAGTACATTCCTACAAAAACAAACCAACCATACATATACCTGTATATATATATATACGTATAATATATATATAAAATATATAATATATATATTTATATAGTGACATTACTAAATGACTAGGCGCCAACTGATGGCACTCGACAAAGGCTAAAACTTGCAGACTACATACATGACAACACAACTGGCAATTAGGTCACAGAAACGTTAAATGCAGACAATATCAATGTTCTTAGCTTAACTCAAATCGTTTAAGAATTGGCAGAGATGATGTTTCAGTGACGTTGAAACGTTCCAAAAACCGTACCATGTTCCTTTAAGAATACTAATATTATGTATATAATATATATTTATATAATACATACTTATATATCTAATATAAATATTTATATAATATATATTTATACACAACTACACATTGTACATATGTGTATATACATTATAAACTTAAATATGCAGTTATATAATGAAAGGCATCTACTCAGCATTGACCTGACGCTGTCTTAAGCATCAGCCACAAATATTCACAACATCTTGGGACACTCGGCGATGAATTGTTGATATCATGGAACATCAGGAACGTATGAAACGGAGGTAGAGAGAAAATTGAGAAACCATCGCCAATCAGACATTAAAAATTAAATCAACTTCACAATTTTCTACAACATCTCCGATTCACAAACTGCTAATATCTGGTTGATATGCGACACAGTAATACTTTGGAAATATTCTTAGGAAGTTTATTTAAATGCATGGCGACTCGTGATAACATAACAACACACTACACAAAAAAAGCCTTACAACCTTAGCTACAACATCCAAATTTGTCAAACACAAAAGCATCAAACGACGACTGTCATCTTCCATAATAATTTCAAAACAATCGAAAAGAAACTTTAAAAGAAACAAAACCAATCTTACTACAAACAGAGCATGCCTAGCCAAACAGTTTCGTCAGACTGAAGGAGAAGAAATCTCACTTCAACTCGCAGACAGTTTTTCAGCGAAAGCTGCAACAAAACAAATTGGAAATCAACGCTGATGAAAATGCAGCAGCGCTCCTCCATCTCAGCTTCATCTTAACATAGAACTTCAACAGCCACAGTGCTGCAGGTAGATACAGAGGATGTTGAAAGGAACACTGTCCATTAACGCTCACAACTTAGTCGAGCAGGCATTGTACTAACTACAGCATCATCTTCTGACCCTTGGTCTTATCTGGTTGCAATGTCAGGTTCCCATTGCAAGACTGGTAGAACATGCCAGGCTGGAAAAGAAAGCAGAAAAAAGGCAAATTATGGTTTATAGTCGCAAAGAGACATGCAGAATATATTGTATTGACATATGACTGGAAAGCTGCAAATCATATATAATATGCAGATGCTTTCCACGTCCTCATTTCACATGTATGCAAATATCTATTGATTGATGAATAACGATAATTTTGATTATTGCCAACAAAGTGTAATCTAGAAATACAGTCCAATTCAGGGCGATTAACTGACAGCGCCTCAAGCCGCCACGTAGAGATCCTGAGCAAGTCCTTCATTTGCAATTGCTAGTGCACTTCGGCGTGAAAGTCCAATTCAGTGTTCGCACTGTAATTGTGAGCGCTTCTGAATAGAAACTTGAAAGGGTGCAATAGCAAAATGTGATAAGTAAATGTTGATGTACATCTGCTGTCATGTCTTGATCTTTCAACTCCATCGAAAACCAAACCTCTGAGGACTTTTGCTCATGGCAGCTCCAAACATGGTCACACATTAAATTTATGCATAACATATAATACAAACCATTCATGCAGAAGCATAAACACACAGCTTGTACGACGATGTACATAGCACATCTTAGTCTAAAAGTTTTATATATCACTAAGTTACACTTAAAATTCACTGTAATCTTCCTCTCCGTTTCACTGCGGCTGATCACAATTTGCATCGACGGACAGCATACATTGTGGGGCGCGGTGATCTAGTGGTGGCGTCGTCGCCTTGGAGCCGGAAGGTCCGAGGTTCGAATCCACCTCCCCGCGTAAGGACCTTGGGCAAGTCCATCACTCACAATTGCTCAGCGCTTCGGCGTGAAACTCCGATGCAGTGTTCGCTCTGCATCGGGAGCGCCTCTGAGTAGAGTGAGCTTGAAGGGGCGCTATAACAAGTGCGCATACAAACAAACATTGGAGCGCCATCCACTGAATCCCTGCACTTCAGTGTAGCTACACAAAGAAGTACTCTGATATATTGAGACGAAGACTGCCATTCCCCCCCCTGAACCCTCACCTGACACCCAAATGCGATGCTTGGATAGACGGCCGTCGCAAAGTGATACCCGAGAGTCGCTCGGTTCATTCGCATCTGCACTCGTCTTCTCCTCTCGAGGAACTCGTGAGCAAAATCCATCGCCTGCTTCGACTCGCCGAGGTACAATCTCACGTAGTCGTACAACTCGTACGGCGATTCCACGTCCTTCAGGAACTCAATCAACGTTGGCGCTTAAAGAACAAACAAAAAAGCAATTTTCAATTTCTAAAAAACATTTCGTTTAAAACTTTAAACAATTCCTTGTAATTCAATTCCATCTAGATTCTCTGTCCACTGAGCGATTCCCTCTTCTGAGCAACTGTCGATGACTAAAACTATGTTTGGTATTCTTACCTATCTATCATTATTATCATTGATATAATGCAAATTTAAGAGACGTGTAAACATTCATAATAAGCCATTTGAAATAGAAGTTGAATTTATCTACATACTGCACACAAAAAAGGCGGCTCACAATATTTAGTGGCATTCCAATAAACAATGTTCATTCTATCAATCAATCAATCTATTGTTTCGTTACTCAGTATTCAGCAGCATTAAACTTCGATGAGAAAGACATGAGATCAACTAAAAAGGAGAGAACATAAATATTAACCATCGACAGTTGAACTCGCTGTTGGCAGAGCACGGTGACACCAGACCATGAACTCCTTCATCTCAGCTGCTGGAGACTACAATTACAATGTCACCAGAATCACAGACCATGATAAACAGAACTGAGATTCAATCATGTGTTACAAATAATTACATATATATCAATAGTTCTATTAAAACTTCCTTTTTTTATTGTACCACTATGGAAGAAAAAAGATCTGGAGTTGGCGGTACACAGTGATATGATTTCTGCCTTGGCAAGAATCATTTTCATCAATCCAGCTTCCATTGGAGCAGCAATTATTTTTATCAAAGAAAATTTAGTTATAAGTTGAGAAGGAAATGACACAAACAACTGAGCAGGTTGAGCAGAAGAAGGGAAGGAATTTCAAAATTTAGGTCCAGCTACCAAAAAGTTCATTCGTGAAGCACAAATCTAGGTTTAGGATAACAAGCAATATGCTGAATAAGAAAGAGATTAACTGCAACAAAATGCAAAGTCCAGAGACAAACAACACCAACTTATAAGGTATTAAAAACAAAAACTGATTCAATAACGATCTTGAATAAGGAAAGATGGAAAGAGGAATGACGTTGCGTTAAATTACCATCGGAGGACCTTGCATTGGGTTCCACGGTTGAGCGGCGAATGGAACAGCGGGTGCACCAGGCACAGACTTCAGACCAGGAGCGCCGCCACTGCCACCGCTGCCCCCAGGTGGCGCTCCAGGCAGCGATGAACCAGAACTGCTTACAGTGCTGTGAAGACAACAAAATTAACTTACATATACTCATATTACTCACGCCACTGCTCAATGCTCATGTACAGTAACGGAAAAGTAATTATGTAATTTTATGGAGATAGAAAGTTACAGTTAAGACATATTCATTCATTATTTCATTCCCTGGACTTATATAGCGTGACTGGGTTATATGACAATCGATCATTCGAATGAAGTGCAAACACAACTATAGCAGTACGTCATCAACGCAATAAGTGATTTTCAGGTGCACTGTAGTCTAGCAACAGTCAGCAGGACTGTCATCAGATGTTCAGATTCTGCTTGTGCGGATAGAAATTCCAAGACATGCTCACACCAACAAGAAGTCTCTTTAATTATGTTATCATAGAACTGTAAGTCAAGAGATCTGCAGAAAAAACGTCAGAATAAAAAGAGGACAATTCATGATCGACATAAAATGAAAGTGGTTCAATTATTACGAGAACTCACAGCGCATCGGCTTTTGCAGAAGCAGCAGCAGCCGCACCAGCCTTGATTCTTCGTGGAGGTTGAATCGCAGCCGGAGGAGGTTTCTGTGGCTTCATCTTGATGGGCACCTAAGAAATCACGCAGCATATCATCATCAAACATTTTCCATTAACATACATGTAGCTGAAACATGTATCTCATGTTGGAATGCATAAAATGTAATCTGTGAAGATAACGATCTTCGATCATGTCCAAATGTTTACTATTATAAGTGTTCACATCAAGAACTGTGCTTTTATGAGGTTGAGCTACGACAAAGTCATTCAGCAAACTGTAACTTAAGAATTACATGAGAATTTCCTGTCACAAAAAAACAACAGTTTTTGTGAAAGGAATTCTGATGGAGGTTAGTTAAAGCACAATTCATTGTCCATTTGAACTAGACAATTTTGTGCTCGTGTATCAACACACAAAAGTTGGACATGTATACATGCATGTGTATTATTTTAACAAAGGCCATAACAACCAGGCATGCCTCTAAAACCATATTTAAGAATTTAATGCCATCGACACTAAACCGAAAATCAAAAGAATTCATATGAATGCCAGGAAGACTTCTCCACAATGAATGAAATGCAGTCTCAACAATTCTATTGAATTCTGGAAAAAACTTGGACAAGTTCATTATAAAAAATCTCATCTGCACATATAAGAACTTGTCACTAATCCATTTTAAAAGGCCTGCATTACATACAACTAGTGGATATACAATGACACAAATGCATACACACACACACGCACACAACACAGACACAAACACACACACACATATGACACACACACACACGCACACAGACACACACGCACACAAACACACACAGACGACACACATGTACCTTGCCAATCTGCTGCTGTTGCTGATGCAGCTGCAGCTGTTGTTTGCGTTTTTTCTCCTCTTCCCTCTCCTGCCTCGCCTGCTCCTTCTGAATCTCAAGAAACGACAGAACTCTTGAATGAGCGCCGCTTGCCCCATCCGTCGTCCTATAGATATATGCAATCAAAACAAAATTATGAAAATATCTACATGCATGTTGTATGTGTGTACATGTATGTATATGTGATGCATATATATATTATATATATAATATATATGTATGCATCACATATACATGCATGTATGCACCTGTCTACTTAAATAAAGCTCCTAAGAACCATACAAGTCTGATCTTATTTTCCATAGACTTATCATAATTCAACAAGGTCATCTCAGCGTCTTTCTGTGGCTGCTCTACCAAAAACTTGAACTGTGTTCAGCGTAAACCTGTTCGTTCGCTGGACTTAAAACTGTCTCAGATTATACATTCTCGTCAGTTGCTCATGAATGCTCTTTAGTTGCAAACATAAGACTTACCATATCCACCATAGAACTGGGTAGTGAGACACATTCCTGCATTACGGCCAAGGAAGCTAAACATCTTCACGTGTCTTTGGGACACGGAAGCGTTAGACTTGTAATGTCATGGAGAGCAGAGGTTCAATCCAACAAATTAAACAGCTACAGCACAATGACCTTCAGACCTTCAATGACCTTCACGCACAAAAATTGCTCAGCACCATCATTTGAATCAATGCTTTGTGAATAGAGATGCTCAACAATTGCATAATAATAATAATAATAATAATAATAATAATAAGTTGTAGTGGATCTGGCAGACTACTTTTTAATTCAATCGAAAGGAAAGCCATGATACGTCAAAGTCCCCATTACAGAACTTAGCAAAACTTAGTTGAACCGAATTAACTTCATCGCTAAACGAAACAAAAGGATCTCAATAAGTTAGCCATCAAATTGAAGAGTCACACTAAAGCAGATGAATTCCATTCTTCAGATGAACATCATCTGACCATGCACAGAAAAACTAAATTATTCGTAAGAATGCAGTAAAAAGATTAATTTACAAATAAGTAAATAAGTAAATCGAAATCGAACTTCTGTTCATTCCAGTTAAATGACATTTGCTTCTTCTGTTCTTGTATGTTTGTCAGTCGCTGCTGCTTCATCTGCGTCGTGTCACAGTTCAACGTCAGCGACGGATCGACGTCTTTCGTTTGTCGAGCGACGTTTGCCGTTGAATCTGTCGATGGCTTTGAACTCGCGACGGTGGACGATGATGGTGGTGGAGGAGGTGCGCTGGTCACCCACGTGGTCGCCCACGGACATTTGACGACTGGGGATGAGGGAGCGCACTAAACAATACATGGAAAGAAAAGTGGAGATGGGTGAGGGGTGTGGGATGAAAGTCAAATCTAAACATCCAATCAAATCAAAAGACTAAGCATGCTAATTTTAAAAACAATAGAAAGTGGATTTATAGGTCATGACCGAGCATCAACTGAGACTAAACACGCTACATGACACATTAAAATAAATGCAGATGTAGGTAGGTTGGCTAAAGGCAAGATTACATCTCATTTAATCTAATCAAATGACAAAGCATATTTAAGCAAATTAAAACCCTACTCTTCAGTCTTGGCTAAGCTACGGCATTGCATAAATTGTGTAACTATTTTTCAAATTATTACGCTATACAACAAAAAGCAGCTCTAACTGTGTATGTTGGGTGAAGGTAAGATTAGATCTTATATAACCAACAAGTAATCAAATATAATTTTAATATTTAAAGACACTGGGAAATCTCAACCTATGTATTCACAAACGATTCAAAAGAGATTTCTAGTTGCATCCATATTAATTTCCAATTAGCTAACCTGTTTGTCTGCTTCATTCTTTGAAGATGAATTCCACGCAACAAGTTTCTTCTTCGTCTCATTGACGTTCTTCGATGAAATTCCTCTCTCAACAAAATTCAATTCCTCGTTTCGTCCAAAACTTTCCGACGCTTCAACCAACTTCTCGTCTTTCTCCGACCCTTCGTCATTTTCCCTCCATTCTCTTCGTCCGTCATCATAATCTTCAAGTCTTGCTAACGCTGATTCTTCGTGCAACTGGTCGTCGTCACCTTGGTCACCGCTCGCTTCCTTCCACGTACACCACATCTTGCCTCTGAATGCTTCCGAATCCTTTGTTTCATCACTGACAACGGTCTCATCATCATCAAAACTCTCATCACTCAACTCCTGCAGCTGCTGCAGCGCACGACGATGGTCTCCCTCCGCCTTCCGATGAAGCCTCTCCAACTCCAATCGCTGCTGTTCCAACAACTTCCGCTCCTCTCCAATCATCCTTATCTCTTGCTCCTCGCGATGTCTTTCCATTCGAATGTGCTCCTGCAGTCGACGCTCCTCTTCCGCTTTCCGATGCAGCTCCTCCAGCTTGCGTCGCTCCTCCTCCAGCTGCCTCCTCTCATCTTCCATCTTTCGTCGTTCGTCTTGCCTCTTCTTCTCATCCTCCAGCAGATGCTGATGCTCCATCATCAGCCGTCGTTCCTCTTCGATTTTCATCTGCTCCTGTCGTAGATTCTCTCGCTCCATCTCAAGCATCATCTTTTCTTTCAGCTGCTTTTCAATCCTCTTCTTTAGATCATCTTCGATCTTCTCACGGTCGACTGTCGACATCGAATTTCCTTCAATCTGAAAACACATATATTTAACTGTCATCGTCAAAATCAATTGTACAGAGACATCATGTGACAGCACAGAACATGGCCGGCAATATCATTGGGTTGCTGCTGCTACTGCTGCGGCTGCTGTTGTTTGCGGTCAAGGCATCACTCACATTTAATTGTTTACCCAATTTTAATTGCACAGTTTATTAAGCGCAAAAATCTGCATCGAACAAATGTGCGCATTAAATAACTTGTCCATCCGAGACCAATGCGTGGAGTCTTCTCAAACGCAGCGCATCTGTTGCTTTACAACCAAGCATCAAAGCAAAGCGAACAACGCCACACAGGCTGTGACACAGCAGACCACAATCCTATGCAGCTTGTTCAATAAGAAACTGCAAATAGGCAACAGAGAGAACATGGGTCATACCTGAGAATTAAGCCCAGCAGAAGAATTATATGGCCAGCCGGAATCTGTAAGAAATGACCACAGCAACAGATTAAAGAAAGACAATTATTTATTGAGCAAATATCTTATAAATTGCGACAAATACCGCAATCAAGGTTAGAGAATGCAATTATCGTCGTATCTGTAGAGCTACATAGCAATGCTTGCAATAAGAATATATCTTAAAAATATAGATTGCAGTGGTCTGACAAAAAAACTCCTTTTACAAAAGAAGCTGCACCTATCAAAGCCTTTCTCTAGTTTTCTCAACTACTGCCCAACATGCATCATGATTCCACGTGCATTGTGCAAATCTGAATAAAACAAGTGTGCGCAAAAAACTTGTCCATCCATTAATGTTTACCCACGATACAATAAGAGAACATTATAATTCTAGAACAGAATCATGTTGAAATGTTTTCTAACTCGAGGAAATCTGCAACAGGGTTCATGTCAAAACCTTGAAGGGAAACATTCAACGTGCAGGCTGTCATATATTGAACACATTCCATTGGCTTTGGAAAGTTACACTAAAAATGTCCGTACTTTAGGATTTAAATATCTTCACTTAATGTCAAGATAATGTAAAATCTAAAATGTTTGGGAAGTCACAATTGTAAAGACAAAATGACATCCTTACTAACAGAATCTGGTCTTAATGTTGTACAATTGCTCAATAAATGGAGCTTACAAAAAATCATCGTCCAATGACATGCATACAATGGACTCAAAACCTAAAAAAAACAATTAGCCGTGAGTGCAAGATGATGATGAGTGTGCTGCACTGGTAACGTAAGAGCATTGTCACCTCGAGATGCAACAGACGCTGCTGAAGAGAGATGAGTTGTTTCCAATGATTGTCTCTGGTTGTGTAGCTGAGGTGGCGCCATTGTCTCCAACAATTGTCTTTGGTTGTGCAGCTGAGGCGGCACCATTGTCTCAGGCAAGAAGGAACTAACAACAAACATTCAAAACTAATTAAAACATTTATGCCACATGTCCATTCGCATCCTGTCAACCAACATAATGGATTTTGTGGAAGCAAGCAAAGGAGACAATAACAACAGCAAATAGTAACAAAATGGCAAGATAATAATTATAATCATCAACAACAACAACACTTCTGAAAAACTACACAGGGAAATTAGTAAATTAATACTCAATAAACTCTGGGTCCAATAAATTCAGATGGCCTTGCTTTATCAACCTCCTCTACTCGTGCCAAGCTCAAATATCAGTTGATAATTTAGATTTCTTTACTCTAACTCATCATCTCTATTCTTGCATATTTTTTGCACCAATTAAACCATAAATTATGTGAAAACTAGTCATTCCAAATCATTTCTCTATTGATTTCTAAGAGATTAAATGCACCCTGGGTAAGAAAAATTTATACTAATCATTCACCCTGGGTGTGCTGCAACACCCAAGGCTGCAGTGAACCTGTTCTAGAGGTGCTTCAGCCAGAAGCACCTCTAGAACAGATTTTTGGTAAAATGTGAAAAACCAGAGATTGCACCAATTGACATGCAGACCCAAAACTATTTTTTCAGTTGTGTAGAAATAGTGACAAATAATGATGCCATTGAATACACGTTTTTCATGATCATTAGAATAAAGAACTACGTGGAAAGAAATAAACAGAAACAAGTTGATGAGTCATTGACTGAACGAATGACTCATCTGCTAATGCACTGACTTCTATGCGCATCGTTTTCATAATGCAATGCAACAGACGTCAACTGATCATAACTGCTGCATCCTCAAAGCCAAACTGTAGCCAAACATTGTAATTAACTGGATAGACAAAGTTTCAATCGGATAGATCATCGAAACCAGAAGATCCCAAGGATGGCATACGTACAATCGTCGTACATAGACCATACATGGTCACACTAGTCGATGATCATTGGCCACCCGTTTAAGTAACAACTACCCTATGCATTTCACTAATACTTTGGGTAGAAATTGGTGCAAAGAATAAGGAAACGTCACATACGGCAGACTGTACGCTGTGTGTGGTGGCACAAACTGTTGATGGAATGGAAGGACGGAGACTGGGCGACTGAGACGATGATTTGATTGGTCAGTTAATACTGATTGCTCGCGACTCTAAAATCAACAACCAACGATTAAAGTCAACTTCTCAGTAAATTAGTAACTTACAACAATAGAGTCGACCACAACGTCAAGAAATGCTTGGCAAGCTACATCACATATCACATAAGAACCTAATCATCATAACATAACCTAACATAAAAACCTAACCTAAGATAACATAACCTAACATAAGAAATTGAGTGAATGCAATAAAGATCTATGGTTAAGTTCATGTAGAGCAGGACCATGTAAGGTTAGGTAAGGAAATATAGGACATGGCAAGGTAAGAAAGCAGGGCTTTATGTGAGGCAAGCAAGTTAACATAAGAAGCAAAGATAAGGCGACGTAAGACAATGCAAGCGAAGAAATGAAAGATTGAGGAGAAGGTAAGACTATCTGAAGATAATGGAAGGTCAAGTGAGGTCAAAGAAATGGGAAGAAGAGAAGAAAGACGATGATCTTACATGCTACATAAAAACCTAACCTGAGATAACATAACCTAATATAAGATATTGAGTGATGATCTTACATGTGAAACGTCTTTCCTTCCTGTTTTGGACAGAAATGGAACTCTGCCAAACGCCTTAATCAAATCACCTACAAGCAAAAGTAACCACAGCCTCATGTCTAGTTCACCAGCAAAACACAAGAGTGCAAGTCACATATATATGTAAGGTAATGCTATAAGAGTAATTTGTGTAAATAAACAAAACTTGTCAGCACCAGACAAAACAGATTTGATCATTGGCACTTAGTCGATATAAGTATGCACATAAACACTTACGATGGCATCTTTTAAGTACTTCGTAAAAGTTTAAAATGATGTAATTTAGGAAGAAAACCAGACAGCCAATTGGTAAGGGTGCTCATCATGTATCTCCTCATCCCTTGAGACAGATATGCAAGTATCCTCAGCAGCAAGTACTTCCATCACAATTACTCAGCACACTCACTGATGACGCTAGTTAAGTATGCATTTGAGAAAGAACGAGACTGAGTAACATGTAAGTACTGAATGTAAGGAAGCGTGAACTGCTGCAGAGTTATTATTATTATCCTCAGATTTTTATAAGAGCAATATCTAATGACTAAGCATCAACTGACAGAGCGATGCCATTGCATGTAAGCATGCATGTGTGTGCATACATGCATGTACATATATAACCAGACAGGCACACGCATAAGTATACCAGCACAAAATGAGAAGATACTACCTAATAAGTGCAATGGAAGACAGTCTACAATGTTTGAGTAAAACAACTTTTACCCAGTAAAACAAATTCTTCCGCTTGACTTGGACGAATGAAAAGTTTCATCGGAAAAAATCCCATCAAGAACCATTCCTCCATTTCGTGGCTCTTAAATGGACCTACACAGAAACAAAAATCAAACAGAAAACTGTTCAAAGTTTATCTGGACTGTGCTTATTTTAATTAATTTCCTTTGCCAACACATCGCATCAACAGCATAAAATTTTCAAATTATTACAAATGATAATTTCAGCGACGCTGTAAAGTGAAACTCAAGAAAGATTATGAGGATGGAAAAAATCAGACCACTACTTAAGTCAGTCAATCAATCACACCTGTAGGCAAGCCATTTTGTACCAAGCTCTTTTCGAGTTTTAAGCAACTTGGTTGATATGTTACAGGTAATCAGATGGCATTGTGAAACAAGAATTACGATTGTCTTCTAAACAGGTTGACGCTACTAGTACTACAACACATCCGTAGAAACAAGAACAATGATTCGAATAGTAACAACAGACCTTGTTTTAGGCGAAATGAAAAGCTGAGCTGTTACCTTGAACATCTCCAATTGGATCCTTATAGAACCACGTCTCATTTGCCGGGTCTCCCGTCCAGCATCCGTTCCTCTGATCATCTTCAGACGCTCTGCTGCAGACTGGATTCGACCAAGCGACACCATTTCCCCGAACATTCGTGCGACTGACGTCACCGCAAAATCCCTCACCATACGACGGCGACGACAATACGTTTGAATCGATAACGACGTTATCCTTTGCGTAGTTCACGGAAAGTCGTTGTGCGTCGCCACCGCAGTGTTTCGTGTCAGTCGATGGTTGGACGAGTTGTGACAGACGCTGATCATCGGTGACGACATGATCTCTTCTGCTGTTGCTGTTGGCACTGCTTGAGACGACGACAGAGTCATAGGACAATTTGGTCGCAGGGTCAAGTTTACGTCTGTCGAGTTGATCAGATATCGTGTCATTGCGATCGATACGATTGGTTGAATTCGTTACGATACATCGTTCTCTGACGACGTCAGACATTTTAAGATTCACTTCTTCTGACGAAGACGCTGCAGCAGCAACGCAAGATAATCTATCTTCGGTGCACTGAAAAAAGACAATGATCAACAACTATCTGCAAGAATTTTAAGTAGTTATTTTAATAGTTTGGAAAGCACCTGAATAAATTTACATAACAATCGCTCATTATAAAAACTCATCATTGCTGGATTGAAGTAAGCTATCACAAGATGTTATTTTAATTCCGGAAGAGCTGGTAAGAACGCCTACATTACAATAACATAATATATTCATTCACTTGTTGCAGCAAGTCAAATATTTACGAGACTTTACAAGTAATAGTAGAAAGTATTTAAACTCAGTAATAACAACAGGTCATGCTACTAAATAAAATATATGTAACTGCAAAAAGAATTGCAAAAAATTTTGTAAGATGTAAGAAGACTAGAAAGAGCTGAATGTGGTACGTGTGATGTTATTTTAATTCAATGTAATTTGTTTGTACAGAAGAGTGTTATTATCTATGCAAAAAAGAGACTGAAACACTTCACTCCCTGATGGAGCACAACTCAAGAGGCAGCAAATACGGGCAATAAACCTTAAACACCTCAATATGTTTATGCATCGGCAACCAAAGTGATTCCCCCGGAATGATGCTGGAAACATGTCCAAACCTAGATTGCAGATATAAATGCAAAAGAAGTAATCTCACATGCCGCTACATTATAAATTTTTGGTGGAAATTATACTTAATTTTAGCACAGATAACGAAAAGTTAAGTGCAGAAGAATCAAGAAGTACGAACCTGTACCGCTTGGATTTCTCCGCCTGAATCAGACTCATAGTATCCACCACTCGACTCGGAACTCTCACCTACATGCACAGAATAAAATTGCATTCTTACAATAACTGCATCAATATAACAATTAACATTTCTTTATAAAAAGGATCAAATCATGCACTTAAGAATGTAGATCTCAATGTCAAGCAAATCATGATCAGTTGGAGACAAGACAAAAATGCATTGTCAACCAGTGCTGGAACAAAACAAAAATCACAAAAGTGTTGTGTTAACATCTGGAACTCTGATCCCATTTTGCTTTACTTCTAGAACATTGTTGACATTGCTGCGAAGTTCTCAAAAGACACAAAATAAATAACCAGATGCCTAGACAGTGCTCAGGGTGAATATAATCAACAACAACACTCTTCCAGCTTAGGACTTATCCCAATGCAGTCAATGCTTTCCATCAATGCTTAAGGCAGAATATTTCGCCAACAGATGCTTTTATGACATGTTTGAGAAATTACTTTTCTATTTATGACTTTGCTAGATTAAATAACTCCTCCTGAGGAGAGTAAGAATAAAATTTCAACATCTGACCACAGTAATAAAAACTAAAGCATAAAACATGACATAAAAGTTTGAATGTCACGATACAAAGTCTGTGCAAATGGTTAAAATGATCGAATCTTTCTCTGGTGCATCAGTTCTGATCAAGTGGTTAGACAAAAGCAGTTGTGCTCGATAGTTTTCATTCGTTTTCAGACATTCAATGAGTCATCGCACGTGATTGAAGAGTAACTTTTCTCTTTCGCTCTTGTTACCGAGTGCTGTAGATGTTGGTGTTCAGACGTCTGAAACTGAAGTCTCTCATGATGCAATTGGACTCCTAAATTAAAGTCACAGCATGGGCAATACAAGCTCCAATTGGAACTTGAAACATTTGGAAAATCCAGCATCCTTGGATCGGTGTCAATGGTTCACTTTGGCAACACTCCTCAACCAATTGCGCACTGTGAACTGTATCCTCTACAGATCCACCGCCAGAATATGTATCGTCTTCTACGATTTGCAAGAGACTGCGCATGATGTTGAAGTCGAAGTGTTGCAAGAGTTGTTGCCTGTTGTAACCCTCTTCATCATTGATAAATAGACGAGAAACTCCAAACACGATGTGGACTGTACGCTTTCATCTTGCCCTCCATTAGCTTACATCAGAATATATGTCTGTTGGGTCTCGAATTTCTTTGGGAACTCATCAGTGATGTTTCTTCTAGATATAGCTAAATACTATTTGCTCAATAATTAACTTTCTATTCATTAAGGATTAATTCTAACATCCATTTATTGTCTAACAGGCAGCACCTTTATTTGGTACTTAAAATGCACCGTATGAGCAAACTATACATATTTATAAATGTAAATTTTGCATACAATGTCATACATGTGTACAAAAATATTCACCAAAGTGGACAAGATGTGTCAGATGCACTACTATCTACAGTCCACATCAAGTTACAAGTTCTTCAAGTCCATTTACATCTTTTCAATGAGTTTTCTTGATCTCACCTAAGCCCTCAAGTACTCACATAATCTTTTTAGTCATCAAATAGCTTCCATTCTTGCTCGAAAATATTATCTATCACTGAAACATGTTTTCTAGCAGCCACTACAAGCAAAGTTCAGTCATGTTCACGTTACAATCTTTGATTACCTACACACCAAGTTTCCTAACTACATCTCAGTTTGGTGATGTATTTTTAACAGTATGTGGTCCGCATTGATCAGTAATAATCACTGAAACGGAAATTTTATTAAATATTATTATTATTAATATAACGCATTTAATGAATGCCACTATCCGACTCAATGATCAGACTTCAATCAATGGTGTTGAGCAATTGTGAGTTAAGTGCTCAAGGTCCCTACACATCAAAAGTCTCAGACCATTCTGTCCATGGTCCAACGCAAACAGCCTAACCAATCAGCCACAAAGTCGCACAATTTGAAGTGGTACTTGTTCACTGCTGAAGCAATTGTTAGCATCTGAATGACTTGCTTACCAAGAATTTACAAAGATTAGGAAATCGCAAATGACAACGTTCTCTACTACGCCGCACCTGTTTGATTTTAACACGATACACCTTTGCATATATTATCCTTCATATTATGTTACTAAACCACATAAGGTCTGCTCATACATACCACATCATACCCCACTCTCTGGTCTATTCTCACCATGATTATGCTCTCTTGGTTTTTGCAGGCATCTCAGATCTTGAAATCGATATGATTCAATGCACCCAAATTCTCTGGCTCACGTGATGCTGTATGCCATTGTGCTACATTTAAAGGACCATTTAGGATGGGAACTGTTCTACTAAGATTTTTTACACGCGCACATAAACAAATGTTCTACTGTTACCTCAACCTAGGCACTATTTCCCCCCCCCCTATATCCAGATATGACATTTGTATTCACGCCAAACACGACATTCTATGTACAGCTAACAATCCACGTAATCGCACATTTATGCAATGCCTTTTCTCACGAATGTCAGCAATTTCCAAGATTTCACTTTCTGCAGCTCCTGCAGCTTCAAAGCCCAATATAAACACCTCAAATTTCAGAAAACAAAGCTGGATATTTCAGAAAAAGTTTCAATAATTCAGGAAGCATGTCGGAAATTTCTTTTAAAGTAGGCTTCTAACAATCAGAAGTCAGCTTTGTAGGTTGGAAAATAATTAGAAAGCAGCTGGGAAAAGATCGGAAAATAGGTTGAAAAAATCAGAAGGCAGGTTGGAAAAAAATCCTTATTTTACCACAGCTGCCACCATGATGTGATAAAAACTGATGTGTAAGCCAAAATCCAGAGTCAGAAGTGAATTCTTTTTATTGCATAGATTATAGAACAAAACATAGAACAACTGTAACAGAAAATTTTGCAACAACAGTTCAAGCAATCTCTACATAACAACCCTTCAGCATCAGGTCTTAAGAAAAACGTCGTCCGTGTGAAAAGACACTGCATAAAGAAATGCTTAGATACGCACAAAAAACAGTGCTACAGAAGCACTGGAACTAAACCTTAAATCACAGAAAGTAAAACTGCATTTTACACTTTAAAAAATCTGCCTCACTCAAAAGACAAAAAGCTTAGATACACGCAGAAGCACTAAGAATGAAACTGACATCACAGAAACTGAAACTACATTTTGTTGATTGGCTAGTCTTGCATTAGCCTAGCCATCTCCAAATTCCCCTTTGTAGTTTGTGTCAATAAACCAACCATTCCACAAACCAACATCTTTGCTTAGATTCATGGTATAAACACATATTAAATTGCTGTGGGCCGACCAACACCAACAGAAAATATAAGCTAGAATATTTTCCCTAAAAGAAATGGAAAATCTGAGTGAAATGAAATGCTCTTCATGACATAAAAAGTTGTTTAGATAAAATCTAAAAAAAGCCCAACAATAGTTTCTATAACAAACTAAGTACTTCGCTAAATACTGGCACTTCAAAACATGACAAAATAGATATAAGAAATTGCAACTCACGCAAGAGTTAACTACTTTTCAAAAGAGTTGTCACCATTGTCAGGTAAAGCACTAGAAAATGCCAAAAAATGAATAATAATACTCAAAGCTTTAATAACCAAATTTATCCATCAATATAATAATATGTCATAAGACTAGCATTTCAAGACATCAAGTTGCCAATGAATCAAAACTCAGTTAACTCGATATTTTACAAACAGTCTGCATTTTGGCAACACTCTCAATGAACAGCAAATAATGTCAGACTAAAGAGATAAATACATATTTCCAAGATGGATACAAATAGACAACCACCATGTAGTTTCATTCAAACTCATGCGTTACAAGAAGCAGTGTAACTTGAAAATGCAACAAAATGATGACTTAGTTAATCCTGACAAATCAAAAAATGCATAAAAATGCATAAAATCTTCTCCCACACAGCCATGACTACGACTATTATCTGACTAGACAATTGAAGTACATACTAAATATATTTCGTGGATATGACAGATATCAAATGAACAATGTTTGATCAAAATAAGTCATAACATCAGAATCTGATACTGAAGATCTTCAAGCTACTGAAAATGTCATCAGACCCATCTTTATAAAAATGAAAACCATAGCAAACACGGAAAACTCTACATACATCAATAAATGGAACAATCAAAGAAAAGTTCTGCTCTCTTGCCACATATCAGTAAAAACCGAGGAAACAAATAGGGATCACGTGCAATAAAAAATTAAAATTTAAATTCAAAGCCTTACAATGGCAAATGTAATCAAATTAAAATGAAGTATCAATCGTTAACGATGAATATTAACAGATAAAACACAAAAAATAAGATTAAAGCAACATCAAAAGCAAAAATGGTAAATGAGATCATAGTTGTAAAAAACGTTTTTTTCCGTTTTTTTATTCTCTCCCAAAAAAGGTCGTTTTTTTCGTTTTTTATTTTTCCCATCGTTTTTATCGTTTTTTATTTTTTCTATATCTTTATTTATACATTTACTTTCTATTATTATTTTCCCTAATTTTATTTTTTTCTTATATTTCTTATGTTTTCCTCCAACTCTTAAGAATCCAGCTAACTAAAGTCATTATTTCATCGTTTAACATCATCATTTAAGAGATAGCCTACGTGTAGTAGGTTCCTAATCAAGATTTTCATGGTTAAAATGCGGTTTTAGATGTAGCAAAGTCAAATTATTTTCCGTTTCCGTTTTTTATCGTTTTTTTGTCGTTTTTTATTATTTCGAAAAAAACGTCGTTTTTTACCGTTTTTTATTTCGTTTTCGTCGTTTTTTACATCTATGAATGAGATCAAGGACAATAACATGCAAGTGAATGGAATGTGAATCAAATGCACATTTTTTAGCATGCATATAAAAGTCTGAAAGTACATTTCAAAATGCAAAACAATAATACAAATTAATAAAGCGTGCATTAACAGAATCACACAAGTTTGACAATGCATCATCAAATAAATGTATATATGAACTAACATATACAACAAAATTTAAATTAATTAAAGTCCAATTAATTAAAATGTACACACAAGATCAAATGTAACATACAGTTTTGAAATATGTGCACATATATATATATATATGCATATATATATGTTATATATATATATATATATGCATATATACATGTTATATATATATATATCACTTAAATGTACATAAATCAAACTGCATTAAAAAATAAACATTAATATAATGTACAAAAAAGAAACGTCTGCTAACAGAGGGCAGCACTTTTTACTACTAAAAATTCTGAGCTGTCACAGATGCAAACATAAAAAAGTTAAAGCTAAATCAAAACAAAAACAATTAAAAATGTGAATATCTTCTTTAAAAATTTCAAGTGGGTCTAGAACTGTAGCAGCAGCTAAGGTTCATCCAAATCCTTCAAAATCCTCTATAACAACACAAACTGCAGAAATAATCTCCATCCATCTAACTTCACTGGACGACAAATGTCAAATTAAAACTCAACTTGCGTAAAAATGTCACAAAAGAACTTGATAAATTGCAGAAGCCGTTGTTTTGCCAACAAAAGCAATTGCGTACAGAAAAGAGAAGAAAGCAACTGGAACAATCGAACGTGTAATATTTGAACGAGAGGTATAATTTGAAAGGAGAGTGCTACTACTCAGTTGGGGTACAAACTTTTAGAAGTTGCTCTCGCGACTGCACTGCCTCCTCCTCCTCCTCCTCCTCCTCCTCCAAACGACGACGCTCCTCCAGACATTGGCGTCGTCGTCGTCTTCTCCGCCGCTGATTTCTCTTTCCTCCAATCAACGGAACCAACGGATTCACTCGTCTCTGACCTGACGACACAAAAAAGAAATAAAATAAGAAAAGAAATAAACGCTCCAGTTAAAGTTCCTTTAAACCCAAGTGCAACACATTTGGGTGGAATCAGAACTGACTATTGCAGACATAAGGACTTTCAATTTTTTTGTTCCACAATCACTCTATAGACATTGAACACACATGCCACTGTCCACTCACACCTGTCTAGACATCAGTCAGATGATAACCATGCTTGGTGAGTCTGGAGATGCTCTCACCTGGTGCCGTCAGCTTCTGGAGCTCTGGCGAAAGCCCTGGTGTATTCTCTCCAACGTCTCCTCTCTCTAGTCGCCTCTCTTAGTTCCTCCAGTCTCATGCCAGACTTTTCCTGTACCTCATCCAACCATTTCTTCCTAGGTCTTCCGCATCTTCTCCTTCCCTCACCGCATGCCGTCATCAGCTCCTTTTCCAGACCGTTAGGTCTCATCACATGGCCAAAGTAGCTCAATTTTCTCCAAGTTGCTGTTTGCTGCAGTGTCTCCTCCCTCTCTATTCCAAGCTCCTCGCGCACCGATTCGTTAGTTCTCTTCTCCGTCCATGAAATCCTTAGCATCTTTCTCCAAATCCACATCTCACATGCGTTGATTTTCTTTTCCATATCCCATGTCTTTGTCCATGTCTCGCATCCATATAGGACCATATAGGATCTGGGAAGATCAGTGCTCTTACCAGTCTTTTCTTTGTTTCCCTGCTCACGTATTTATCCTTCCAAATCTTTTCCAGACCGTTCATTGTCGTTTTCCCCATTATTACCCTCCTCCTTATTTCCATATCACTTCTTCCCTCCTTCTCTATCATAGATCCCAGGAATGTGAAGCTCGATACTACCTCTATCGTTTCTCCATCCACCTCAAAGTTTTTGAGATGCTCTCACTGCACAAAATCTTTGCATACAGGCACCCATACATACACACAAACACAGACACACACATGTAAACTCAAGCACATAGACAGTATTATTTGGCCGTGCTGAGGTTGGGAGCACCTCTGAGTAGCCCCCCTTGAAGAGGTGCTATATAAATGCATCTAATGAATGAATGAATGAATGAATGAATGAATACACAGACACCACTGTATAAAGAGCAACGCTAAGAAAGAAAAAGTTCTACCTTCCGTCGTTGGCTTTGGAATTCCTCAGTGACGCATCACCTCGACCTCTTCCTAAAAGATAAACAATCACAAACATCATCCAAACATCCAAACACTCTCACTCTGTCCGTCATTTATATAGCAACCTAAAATCAGCCATTTACACAAACATGAAGCAAATATGACAAACTCTAACAAGCTGGACACTACGGTGGACAAGAGGTCGACTTCGAACAGCTCTAAGCTCTAGTGACCATACATATAACTTGGCATTTGATACATAATTTCATACATGTAGCCTGGTAATTAATTTAATGCAATTGTTTACTCTACTTAAATTCTCAGGTCTAGTTTTCAATTTAAGACTAAATGGTTCTCACCTTGTAATAAATGGTCACCAACACAGTTTTTGCCTCTAGTCTCAACTGCCCTCAAGCTATTTTATACGACACAAAACACTCACTCACTGCAATAATCCCTTCAGATTGTTTTCTACAAGACTTTCAATTTCATGTGAGCCAAAAGTTTCTTTGAATTCCCTGCTCTTTCCAATTCATCAGCTATCCGAATATTTATCAATTGTCAAAATTTTAAAATCTATGATCAATGCCAATAATGTCCAATGCAATGATGATGCACCATTCATTCAGCCTTAAACAATTTCAAATGCTTTCTTTGCTAGAAATGCAGTTCAGAGAAGATACCTCTGCCTCTCTTCTGTCCCCCAGGAACTGTCCTGGCGCCCTGTTGTTGTGGAACCGCTCCTCTCTGATTGGAATGAACGGCCAGATCACTGTTCACACATTTCAACAGCGCTGTCTGTTGCAACACACAAAACCAACACGAAAATAAACACATCCTCAAAACAGAGCAACAACAAAAGAAGGAGATATTGTTTTCATAACTCAGGAAGAGTGGAAAGAGAAAAAATGCAGTCCTGTGTGTGTGTGTCTGTATGTCTGTCTTTTGATCTGTCTATTTGCAATTGCTACTTGGATTGCAGCCTTGTGGCCAAGACTGCAACTAAAATATAACAATCAATCCATCATTCAATCAATTTGTTTATTAGAATTACTAAGCTGGCACAGTAGCAACTTAAGCAGACAAGATCGCTTCTCTTCTCGCTACCATCCCTAAAAGATCCACTCAGCCTTCCATTCGGTAGATGGCGTTAATACACTGAGTAGTAGGACGTGAGGGGGGGGCCTTGCATGGCTGCTGACAGTTAAATTTGATTCCTGCAATAACTTGTGATCATTCGTTCATTACAAATTGTAATCACACTGCATTGTGTCAGTTTACAAAATAAACGAAGATAATTATCTACTCTGCAGTGTGCAATGTTGTACATTTACGTTAGTCATTTTATAAGTGTCAAAATTAGTCATGTGCTCTGTATTAAATACAATTAGATCTGAAGTGTTTCAATCGGTGTCATCAAAAACCGACCTGTTCGTCTTCAGTGACCGGCAGAAAGGACATCGGCAGCAACTCTCGCATGCAGAATATCGTCATATCTCGAAGGTCGGTAGGAACAGGAAGACCAGGAGCGTACATGGCCAGCATTTCTTCTCGTCCGTACCTGTAGCCGCTCGATTTCTTCTCCACTTCAGACGACGGTCTTGAAGAAGATGACGTCATCATCATGATGAACTGAATGGCAAAACAACGTCTGCTCTTAAATTCAAATACCTGCACAAGAGAATCACACAAACAACTCGTTACAAAAAACAAGGACACCAAAACATTAAATTACAAAGCCAACACTAATCCACTTCATAAGGATAAACTTATCTGCTCAGCAGTTCCTACCAGACCTTACTTACTTAGTTACAGTGCACTATAAATGCAAACTAAATTACTACGAGGACCTGATTATAAAATTAATACGAGGACCCTTTACCAAAATCGTCTGAATAATTTGTCACTGCCTTCCATGTCACAAATCCATCGTAAATGAGAACCCAGAAAAATCCAGCTTGATTATGTCAATGTGGAATATTCTCGCATATTGGTATTCCTATATGTTTAAGGAATGTTCAAATTTAATTTTTCAGGTCCCCCAACCATTAGATATGGCTTACATAACGAACTTTTAACTTTAAAAGATTATGCAAATCAAGCAAAATACCATGCTATGATGGCACTTAAGTACTTATACAATTGCAGCTACATATTTCTGTACCGGTATATTTATATCTATTTATAGGTAACACGAGCGTTAACGCCGAATGAGCTCACAAGTTACAAAAGAAAGTTAACCAGGTGAACAAAAATTTAACTGGAATAATTAGCTAACATCTAGCCATTAAATATTTCTGGACTTAAGTACAAGAGGTTCTTTCAGCTAAGGCGGGTTGGAATTCGTTGGAATTCCAGAACATCAATTCCCAGAAATTACTAAAATGCCAAGCACAATTATTAACTTGTGACGATGGCATTGAATATGTGCATTCTATTATTTGCATTCAACAATAAGCCAACTCAAACTATACCTAATAAAATTTTCAAAAAGTTTGCACTTCTATAAAATCGAAATTTCTTTCAACCCGATACAGATTACATATCAAATGAAGATTACACATAATACCGCTCGAGCTAGTCATGAAACGCCACCTCGTGACTGACTATGCAACTTCCTTAAAAAATTTAGTTGAAAATAAGGTAAAATACGCTAGCGTTTAAAATTAAGATTTATTTTAAAAGTGCTAAATTCCATATTCCCAACAATTGCAAAAACTTTGCAAATATGTTCGATATAATCGCAAAATTTATTATGTCCACTAAACGATGACACTAAACAATAAAATGACGTTTCGGCGAGGCGCAGAGTACGTATACCTTCCAGGGTTAAGGCTGCATAATTAAGCTTATTAGCCTTTATGTTCGCGGTTCGATAAAATCGCAAACCACTGTTCTTTATTTTTGGCGCAAGATTATTTTGTGCAGACAAATGTGGAGAAAAACTATAGGCCCTAGGCCTGCAGAGCAACTGTACCATCGAAGGATATGAACTTCTATTTTGAACGAGCTTACTGCAAAAACTTGACGTTGAAATAGACACTATAATTATGCACAGCCAAATTCTTCAGCCAAAAAACGCTACCTCTTGTTCACTCCAATTCACCTAACTTTGGAACCTTTGGAAAACTTCTTTGCTGTGGCTCCTCCTACCCTTCCCAAACTCATTTTCATCTGCATTTATTGCCAACTCGCGTCCATTACCATCCTATCATAGTTCTAATTTCTAGGCCCACTCTACAGTGGCGGCGCCAGCAATGCAATTTCAGCAGTTCACGGCAAGGTCGTAGAAGTAAGTTATTCAACAGGTCGAAGAAATTAAATGTAAGGAAGATATATTGAAAATTCCAAAGAATTTTTGGAAGGTCATACTTAAGGTAGACCAAAAGAAAATTAAGCTGCCATGACCCAGTCCTTGGCCTAAGACCATGCAGTTGCTGGCTTTGAAGAAGCATATATCGTTGCCCATAGACCCGGTGGAAGAGGGGTGCCATGACCTGTACCATCTATAATTAGGGACTGATTATTGTTATTGACGTTCTTCATCTATCATCACCCATCTTCTTCAACGCTACGCATAGCCAGAAACGCAGAACATTTGGTGCTATCAAACATGCTAACAATCGATCAGCTTGGATATGGGAAACCTTTTTTTAGTCATCCTGTCGAAATCTTGTAAAGTTTCCATTTTCACCGCCAAAATTTCTGATGACTTTTTTTAGTCGTCAGCTTCAATTTTTGGGGGTGCTGAACGTCGAAATTTGCCATTTTTACATGCGAAAAAAATGGATCGCCTATTTTTTGGGGGGGGGGGCTAAGCCGCCGCTACTGTTGTGCATGGCTACGTTAAAATTGTAATAATGCGGTCTGATAGGCATAGTGGACTTAAATCTTAACTGATTTTTCTTAACAATAATTACGTAACGATGGGGAGGGTGGGTGAACTGGTCAAGGGAAACGTTACGAAGCGTTACAGGGTGGGTGGGTAAAAAATGGTCATTTTCGGCGTTACATAATTATGCAACGACTCTTTTTCTAAATGTAAAAGTATCGGATTCAATTTGTGCATCACTAGTATAAGAACTTTGACCAGTGTCAATTTGTTACAAATCAAAAGGTAGTAAACTAAAAAGTCTTAATTTTCAGGGAGGGGAGGTGCTGCTCTTGCTCTTATGAGCAGATGATCATGAATGTACATGGCATTCTACAGCAACTGCGTGGCTTCGACCCTGCTGACATTTTCAAATCAATTACCATAGTTGACATTTTGACAAAGTGCCACTCTACTTAACTCTTTCCCGCCGGATCGGGTCGCGGGTGACCCGATTAACCCAATAGGTATCGGAACAATTCCGGCGGGAATGGGTTAAGGTCCCCATACATGTGCCAGCCCTAGTAGGCCCTGCACATGGTTAACATAGGCCCTATATGTGTACATATCAATAAACTGTAGCAATTACATCTTAACAGAAAATAACAGACCTGCAGAACTTTGAGTTATTCTAAACGTTCTTTTGAACAAACCAAGTCCTAAATGGAAGATACATCAGAATTATATCTCGACCAAAATGTCCAGCATTATTTCACTGACATTCCAAAAACTGACGCTGTTTCGATTCAGGTTCATTGTATTCACAGTTTCTATCGATTTAACATGTTCTTTATGAAAGACATCATTTGATCATCTCCATCACTTTCTTCTTCCTCTTCCTTTTTATCTGTAAATTAACAAAACAATTATGAATAATTCAGTGTATACTAAAACAGAAACAACATCTAGTTTCCCAACGTGAGTCGTTTTGTAAATTTACAGTTTATGGAGTTGATACGGAATATTGTTGGTTTAAATTTTAAAATCGTTTCGACGATTTCAGGCATTTATAAAATAGGAATGTAACACCACTGCAGCGATAATGCAGTCGTCGTAGTGACAGATATCCAAGGTTGCTTGCGTGGGGTGCAAGAGAAATGCCATGGCTGATCTGAAACGCGATGGTATGTAGGGATGGTGTAATAGGACAGCAGTCAGCTTAAGGAGACTACTGGCACGAAAGATATATCAATATATAAACACAGCTTACTGTGACCCAACAACATACATGTCAATCAAGATTGGATCCCCTGCGCTGGAGGTGGAGATTTCGACCCTCCACCCCACCCCACCCTCGGCAGTCTGGAAAATGAGGCATCTGTTTAATTATAAATCAGACAATTACAATGATGGGGCAATTTGTTCATGTATCAAGTTGCATAGAGGCTCTGCAACTCGATATCTCTGCAAGCCTATATTGTTCACTAAGGACCAAACACAGCGTTTAATATAAGCGAGACTTCGATATTAGCAGGTTCGATAAAACAAAGCGGCTACATTGTGCGTATCTGCACTGATTGTGGCCTTTGACTGAGCTATTCGATAAAGTTTTGCTGTTGTTTACAAAAATCATAAAAATCAAAGATAGGATCCAACTTACGGACAGACTCCAGAGGCTTCACTTCTAGATCCAATCGATCATTGTTCACTTCTAGATCCAATCGATCATTGTTCACACGTCTGCCATCTGCAGCTGGTTCTGCTATCGACTGCAGCTGCAAAAAAATGAGCAAAAGAAGTCACCAATATTAACCAATGGGGTGGTCATCTCAGCGGGATTGTCCACCCCTTCCGAGTCTCCCCTTCTTAACCAAATTATATCAAAGTTTTATGTTCACTGCCATAATTGTATTCTGTTTGTTTGGTTCAGGAAAAATAAATAAAATTTAAAAAAATACAACATCTTAGTTGACCCAATTGTACCTAAAGAAACAATAAAGAAAATTATAATAATTCTATCAAATGAGTGCAAGTCAGATGGAGGGGCAATGGCCGAGCACCTTTAAAGTACTCAGGAAATGTAATTTCTTTCGTTCTTAATTGGGAGTTCGAAACTGTGACGACGACGATATAGACTGCACGGCCTGTGGATTCTCGGTGGGAAAAAGCTAATCAGGACGTGACTCACATGCAAACTTTTACAGAAAAAAGAAGAGATGCAAACCTTTAGTGAGTTGCTTTGACTCGCATTTGCATTCACATCGGAATTGACGTTACTCTGCTTCGCCAAATTCTCCTGCTTTCGTCTGATTCGACTTTTCAGCGCCAACTCCTCAACCTAAACAACAAGACATCGTTTACTATCCAACCAGTTTCAACAGATCTACCGAACAAGTTTCTGCAAGTTTCTTAAGGTGTCGTGTAAGCGAAATGCAACAACAGAAACCTATATAGCACTGTAAGAAATGCGCTATTTCTAGCTGCCGTACAATTGCACAACTTTAACTTTAAAGACAAACCACAAAAAGTTGAATTTCAGTTTTGTAAGCACACTCAACTTCTCAAATAATTGCATAACTGAAATGCATGTACAGTCATTATTGCAAAATGCTTTGCATGTACACGCGTGTGTCCATGCATGCGCTTGTGTGTTAATTTGCATGTACTATAGACATATAACTCTTACAGTAAAACCTATCCAGAGGCGCTCCCAGGGCAAAGAACTTTTTATAAAGAAAAGTCTTAAGAGAATGGACAGAAACAGAAATGCCCCCAAATAAGATCTCAGCCTCCATGATATAATACTATAATAATAGACGGGATACAGAGCAAACAGTTACGCCACTTCGGCCACGTAACGAGAATGTGGATAGAAAGATATCCAAAGATAGCTGTCAACGGATATATGCATGGAAAAAGGAAAAGGAAAGACCAAAGAAGCGATGGCTCGAAATATTACCGGAGATGTTTTGGTCTGTGCAGGAGACAACACACAACACACAAAGCACACGAGAGAGAGAGAGACAGAAACAGTGATACCGCTCCAAAATTTAAGAAAAGCCAAGATGGGGTCTTAAAAAAAGCCAAGAAAAGCCAAGTTAATAATTATGGTCTATAATTATGTCACCTATTTTCTTTCAACAGAAGCTATTTTATCTGATAAATTGCGATGTTTATGAAATTATGTATAATTAATCCTTAATTTAATGCATGTTAATTTGTTAATAATTGGTTCCGTTCGCTGATTTTCTAGCATACTAACGACATTTTGGAACATGGTGCGCTAGTTTTGAGAAATAAACACTCAGAGAATAATAATAAGTCGGATAAATCCTAGTCAGTAGATGGAGCCGCTGCCATAGTTGTATTATTGCTGCTAAGATTATTGTTATTTAGTGGATTATTGCTTAAATTATTGCTATTTAATGGATTATTGCTAAGATTATTGCCATTTAGTTGGCAGAAAAAAAGCCAAGTAAAAAAGCCAAGGTCCTTTGAAAAAAGCCAATATCCCAAGATACGATTGAAAATGCCAAGATCTTGGGAAAAAAACCAAGGAGCGGTATCACTGGACAGAAAGACACAGAGAGACAAAGAGAGAGACAGACAGAGACGAGTGAAGAACTTCTATAAATGGGCGGCTGTCATTATAGTGTCATATGCGATAGTATACGTACTGCAAGCGCATCTAACTGGGATTGTATCTTCGAAAGCAACATCCTCATCGTGCTTTCTTCTTCTTTCAAATATGCTAGCCGAGACATAACTTAATTGTGAATTCTCTACCAAACTTTTATCTCATATTACAAAGAACAAAAATAGCATTGCACAAATAACACGATTAAATATAAGCTTTTATTTGTATAATCGACGTATAGTACGTCAATGCTTAACTTAAACTCAGCGCTATAAGGTGCGAGATGTAAACAAACGACTCGCTAAACCACTTCGTGCAAAAAGTTCTAAGTAATTTAGCGCCTGTATAAATTTAAATTAAATATTCTTATAATTTGTAAAAAAATACAAAATCTCCACCTTTTCCTTGATAGTACAAATATCTAAGGACAGAATTACGCATTATTTTACCAGAAAAAGTTGTTTCAGCATCTTTAAAGAGCACATTTAAGCAGTGAACATGTATAATTTCGAGGCTTTCAGCGGCAACTAACGCTGAAATTAATGTATAATAGTTGTTTAGACCTATGATGTCCTCAAATTAGCGACGAAATAGTTTAATTCCGTTCATTTTTAATTGATTTTCAGATGCATGCGTTGCATGCCTTTACTGTGCTTTAACTCATGGCCTCGACTCTGCTTATTTTTAAATTGTGATAATGGTGTGACACCCATTGAAAATGGTAGTGGCCATGAAGAATTTCACTGGAAAATTTAATTTTACAAGAGCATGGTTGAAGTTTGTTGTCATTATAAAAAATTATGAAAGTTAAAGCCAGACATTGGCTTGAGAGCAATAGACTTTCTTGAATTTATCTAATAATATTAGTTAATGGTTTTGAGTTTGGTGGGAAAATGGCGGAGCTGACGATTTTGCGCGAGGAAGAACGAATGCTGATGAGAATCGCCTCAAAACTTAACGATCAGTTAAACCGGCTTAAAGTAAGTCAACGTTGATAAGTGATGCATTTGAAAAGTTCTGAAAAATGAATTTTGCATCAAGCGCCATATCTTTCTACCCTTTGATGGCGTAGCTTAGCTTTTCATGGACCCGTGTGCAGAGGTCTCACATGGGTTTCTGTTTATAACGCCCTGTGTTCTTACAATCAAGAATACCAAAATTGAAAAATGACATAGTGATATTTAAGCATGCAATGCAACTCCCAAAATGAACATTAATGTTGTAAACATAAATGTTGCTACACATGTTTCAAGCATGTGAAGCCTTGATCGGAAGAACCACTAGAGTCCATTTTTACGATTTTGAGATATTCACAAAATAAACTTTGTAAGTCTACAAGTACTTTACCTATGGAAATATGGAAATAACATTTGGCACATGTGTTGATATGTGTTGTCTCTGTAACATGTTAAAATTATATTGGCTAACCAGGTAGGTGGCGCCACATACAAATTTTTTTAACATGCTGTATATGGCAATTTTTAGGACATTTTTCCCCAAGTTGTCAGTGTGCATACAGGATATTCAAGAATTGTCCTATTAGGATAATTTCAAAGTTGCTTTTCAGTAGCACAATAATATAACCAAATAAAAATGAATTAAATTTTATAAGGTGAAACTTTATTTTAGTGGATTGTCCTTGTGTTGTGAGTAACTTAATGTCAATATGTGGTATTTTCATCGTCAGTGTAAGATTTCCGTTTTAAAACAGGATTATTTAGAGTCATGATGGTATAGTGCAGATGCTTCAGCGCCATACATGCATACATGCATGCATACATACATACATACATGCATAAATACATACAAACATACGTACATGCATGCATGCATAGATGCATACATGCATGCATACATACATAGGCCTACATGTGAATTCATGGAAGAAACACTGAAGTCCTTGGACTTCCGTGGTTATTGCATGAACACTATATTTTCTTTTCATTATAACTTTGGACTGACGTTAGTTTTCTGAAAAAGGAACTTGTCAATACATTGTTAGATTCTGCTATATATGGTAAGTTGTACTATATATATTTGATAGCAGCTCTAACACGTGTAAAGGTCATGAGACCTATTTACTCCAAATCATGTGAGATGGAGGAGTGGCTGTCGAAGGATAAAAGGCATGGATCTGTTTGTAACCGTCGGAATTGGGCTGTAGAAATTGTGGAGGCGAATTCGTGATCCCGTTGATCATTTTTGGTGTTGAAGACGAATTCTCCTCTTGAAGACGTTTGCAGATTCGAACCATGTCTGGTCCTGTCAGTCGTGTTCGGTGACGTGTTTTCTTCTGCCGTGCGGCGTTCGTGTTTTACTGTAACGTCAGGGTCACGTATGTTAATCTTCTCTCCAATTCTTGTATTTTATCGTGTATGTTTTTGTTTCATTATATCGTTTACATTTTATGAAACTGTCTTTTTATGACTTATTTAGCGAGAATCCATTTTTCCCTTAGAGTATCTAAGAGTTCGAACCATAGAGCCACGGGACTTATAACAACATGCTCTATAGCATTAAGAATGGCAGGACACAGATAACTAAAAAATGTCAAAAATGGACTCTAGTGGTTCTTCCGATGAAGGCTTCATGTGCTTTCCACCACATTTTCCCTATATCAACTGTTATGATGTATTATTTGCAGGTCGAGGAGCTGACGTTGTTAAGCAGGATCAGAAATAACCAGGCAGCTTTTAAGAGTCCAG
Source organism: Lumbricus rubellus (assembly GCA_945859605.1). Classification (NCBI taxonomy): domain Eukaryota; kingdom Metazoa; phylum Annelida; class Clitellata; order Crassiclitellata; family Lumbricidae; genus Lumbricus; species Lumbricus rubellus. Next base: position 4,284,948 of record OX243827.1, read on the forward strand.
CCCCAAGCGTCATCAGCGTTCCTGTGGTTAAGGTATGGAGCTTACCTTTCTGGGCTCCTATTAAAGGAGAGGTGAGACGGGGGGGGGGTGGCTATTCTAAAGAGAAGGGGCCCATGATCGATGTGTAGAGCCAGACAATGCCTTGCGACAGAGGGAGTATGCTGAACCATAAAGTCACCTCGCAATGCTGAGCACATATCAGACGACGAGAGCAGGTTGAGGTCAAAGTAAAGAGATGCCGGAAATAGACTTTGCCAGTTGCTCTGACCAGAGCACATACCCAGATAATAGAGGTCCATATAATGGATGTGCTGCTGGACTGAGAGATAGTGGATGACATCACGCATAAACTCAGAGAAACAGTTAAACAGACAAACTCTGCCTGCACAGAGCACCTTTCAAAGGGAGCAGACTACGCTCCATATTATTGTGTAGACTAGCAGTAGTGCCAGCAGTCGAATTGATTAAGAATAAGATGTGGAGATTGTGGACCAGAGTAGAGTTAGACAAAGAAGCGAGCGAACGACAACCTGCAGCTTTCGCAGACGATAATAACAGGACGTAAAAGACAGCTGTTCTTCAAATACGATTTCCCCTTATCTGCGGACCGAGGTGGTAAAAGCAAAGGTAGGGAATTTAGTTTAGAGGAACTCCAAGTCCAGCTTATCCAGTTCATGAGTTCCATGATTGTTTCATTTTAAATCAGCCAATAAAATCTGTACTGGACCAAGGCTTGTAAATTATGGCAATTTGACTCCACACCCCTTTGGATTTTCTCAAAATGTTTGTACATAAGGTGCATGCAAAATAATGGTGAAAGTTTTAACTGAGACTTTGAGATAATAATTGCTGAGGTTAATGAGGAAAAATTTCTTGCAAGAAAAATGCATGATCCACCAAATTGGAATTCTGCGAGATAATGAGCTAGACGGCTTAAATATTTGTCATTTAATTATTTGTTGTGCTGTTTAAAAATATTCCAGAATCTGGGTTGGGTCTGATTTTTATTTTAAAAATTACTCATTTCACAGAGGCTCACTTAAGGTCTATACATCATATAAGCAGGCATGAATGATTTTTAATGAATTTTGGTATATATACTTAATAAGTCTTACACTGGTTTATATTGTTGTTTATTATTGGTGCCCATCACACATTCTGCCACTCAAAATATTTAGAAGACTTTTAACGAAGTAATTAATGAAACCGTTTCAGGCAAAAGAAGAAGAAGAGGCTGTGAATGCGAATCCATTGGATCTGGAAGTGAAGGCGTTCAACGTCGTCGTCGTGCCTTGTGAGTCCATCTTCTGTAAATTAACTACTCTCTTCTTCTGATGATCGACTAATTATTACTGTGCCATTTCAAATTGCTTATAAATGCAGCTGCTGTTGTCCTGCAGTAGTGCTGCATCTGTTCTCTATCAAACACAGCGGAAGAAGATTTTCAATTTGTCTTCAATCACTTTTTTTATCTCTTCAGAGACAGTGTAGTTCAGGCAACTTTTGCTAATTAAGATGAAAGACAGGTTTTAAAGATCATTCAGGTGCAATATTTCCTTTGCTGTTCCAAACTTGTTTTCTTCATGGAAAACATTGGACCACTTTTATCCTTTCACTGTGAGAAACACTGCCAGCTGAAAATACTTAACAGTAATTCTGATTTACGGTACTATAACTCAAATATGTTTCTGGAAAACTAAAAGTCTCCTAAATTATTGTCCACAGACTACTTCCCTATTTACGTGTTTCACCGTTGAGCTGAGCAGACAACTATTGGTATTGATCATGGTGTGCATTGTTACTGCATGGTGCTACAGAAGTTGTTAGATTAGATTAATTATTAAAAGATTATAAAGCGTGTGTGTGTGTGTTGAGCAGCGGCTGAAGAGGAAGCAATGGAAGAGGAGGAGGAAGAGGAGGAGGAGGAGGAGAGTGATGATGAAGACAGAAAGCACGACCAGCTGACGGCCTTCATTCAGAACATGGCAATGCAACTCAAGCCGTCTCCTCCTCCACCTTCATAGACTTCACACACTCTCACTTCGCTTTCCCCCAATTTTAAAACTGTTGCATTCCTCAGTGACTTCATGAAATGCTCGAGAAGAGGATTGGACTGTCGACTTTAGAATAAGAAGAATTGTTGTTCAAGTTCTGTTAATGACGTTGCAAACTGTGAGAACAAGGTCTCTTGAAAACACGATCTGCAATCAACATCTTCTGATTTATAATGTGATATATTCATTTTGTGAGCGGTGACAACGTCGTCAGTCTGAAACGTCTGCCTTCATTATAAATACTGGTCAGAGGAATGATGATGATGATGAGACCAGGCATGTGATACACGCTGCTTTGCAACACACATTGTGACGACTTTTTCAGCCTTTATTGAATTGAATGTCTTTATCTGGTACATTATGGCCCCATTCATATAATTATGTACACAAAAAATTTTGTTTTCATATATCCCCCTCTGTTGCACTTTTTACATTTTGTTAATGTTGCAAACTGTGACAAGGTGGTGTTGCATCATTAGCATATAACCTCTAGAGTTTAGCACCTTAACAACTAAATGTGACCGGAAACCAATGCAGCTCATTGTTAAAGGCGAGTGAGGCAGCCGTGTGAAGTTTTAAAGGTGCTTTATAAAAAAAGCCAGATATATAAATATACATACAAACATAAACATCTCTTGAACTGATGGATGACTGTAACCAGCTACAGAACGCCTCTAAACGGTTCACCCTCCTAGAGGCGCTTTATAAATGTTTAAATACAATACAGTAACCAGTTACGGTACAGTGTAAACAGTGATGTATAATAGTGTTATCCTTAATGTGTAATGTAATGTAATTGTGTACTGGGGCAGTTGTCAAAGAAACACCCTTCGTTTATGCAAAAGTGGACTTTAATTAACCCCTTCCCTTCCTTTACAGTTGATTTTAATTAACCCTTTCCCTGTCTTTTTGCAGTTGATTTTAATCATCGTTATTGCATCTGGAACATTTCACGAATATCTTTCAACATTTTAATTCTTCAACGATGAGAAGTATCATTTTCAAAGAAGCCATTAGAGCCTAATTGTCTGTAAACCGTTCAGTGTTTTGTTGCTGTTGTCCAACTTAGACAAGTTTTGCTAATTGGCTGGCAATTAATTTTTCCAATTGTCAAACTTGTTTAAATGTTCTATGTTTGGGAAATTGTTTACAAGTTCTCTGTTGACGGCCACAGCATCAAATGAACTTAGTTTAATTTCAACATGCAAACAACACTGCACGTTATTTTCGTTAGTCAACCAGTGTCTGAAAAATACTTAGCTATGGTTTATGCGCGTTATACAACATAATTATACTGAATCGATTTGTCTTTTCGTTTTGTATGCACCAATGTCTGATTCAATGAGTCACTCTCCAACCTGATTATCTTCGTATAGTTTGATGAGATTTGTCTGATTTTTCAACAAACACAAACAACAGCTAGAGACAATTGAGAAGTTGATTGTTTTAACATTTCCGGTGAGACACAACACGTATAAAGGACACAAAGAAGAAAAATCGTACACCAGTGTCATGCAGAAATTCTCACAACAACAGCAACAACAAATAGCCTAGCTACCACATTACAGTAACAAGTTGAACCTAGAAGCATCGTTACAACATTTACAAACATGCAACATCAACGTGTTATGGAAACACATAACGGAGACAACCACATTATCATCTATCACATGTGTCAGGGGCAGATCAAACGCAATCATAACAGTTTGAAGACAATCCCCCTTTTGTAAGCTTCACATAAACTAACGAAAACTGAGCAGACTAAAATAAAACACTGTCAAATGCCTTCAATTCACATACATCTCAAAATAGACACAAAAGGAACTTAAATTAATTATAGCAGTGATCATAATAATATAATGATTTTAACAGCATGGTTTGCATAAATATATCTGAACTCTGAGAAGTGGTAATATAAGGGACTAAGAAATAGTATGATATCTATTCATTTAGACATCTTTACACACTACTGACATCTAGTGTCAGTTTCACAACTGCTCGAGAGCAAGATCAAGGAGAGTTAAAACAATAATGTCAACAAATATCACAACAATGACGACAATAACAATAGACCGTCGCCTGACAATTATCTTAGCGCACCTCCATTTTTGAGAATTCCAAGAAAAACAAGGTAGAAATTTTGGCAAAATTTGATGGAAAAATAAGAAAAATAGAATGCAACAAACGTTGGATACAGACATTTAAAAAATTAAAATTTACAATTTTTTTGATAAATTTGTAAGAATTTACTGTAAAATGGATTTACAAAAATTTCAAATCATTATCCTGAGAATGCAGACATGAAATGATGAAATTAAGCAGCAAACAATTGTTAGAACATGTTTCGTTAAAATTCATTTGTATAACACCGATTTTTTTTTAGAAAGAAGTTTTAATTCTGTGCATATAGTACACTATATAGCCTAGTAGCATTGATTGTTGTATCAATCAATGATGAGCTTTCTCTGGACAACATACAACAAGGCATTGCTAAACATGAATTTGATATTTGAGATACTGTAACAGTGACACTCCAAAAACAGCTCAGGTAATTTCGTTGAATATCTTACGAACGACAACTGTTGTATCTCATAGATCTATTGAGACTGAAGAAAGATAAACAAACGTCTACTTTAAAAATCAACTCCAAACTGCATTTTGAAAAAAAGTGGAGACGATGATGACGAAAAGATAATTCTCAGGCGACAACTTGCTGAACATTGCAATAATGGATAACTGTGAGCAGCTGCAGAAACTGACACTAGATGTCACAATCATGTAAAGACGTCGTCGATACTCTAGAGATCATACCATTTGTGTCATTTTACGCAGTCACCCCATTTGATCTCTATCACCTGTATTGTATTCATCTTGTGTATGCTCTGCACATCATCACTAAGCAGTGTTGTACAGTAACGAAGTAAAAGTAACGCGTTACTGTACTTAAGTAAAAGTTTGAGTACTTTCACATGTAACGAAGTATCGAAAAAATGAAATACTTTTACTTTCAACGAAGTACAATTTTACCCATATTTCAGTACTTTTACTTCGTTACAATTTATGCGACACTCGTTACAATGTTCGTTACTTCAAAGCGCTAATTAACATTTCGTTTCGCTAAGCTAAGACAGCTTATTCAAATTTGCATGGCTAAAAATAGATTTTCGAAGGGTGGTGCACGCTGGATGCACTGCCATTTCTGCAGCAGAACGACTCTTCAGCTGTGCATTGTGCTAACAATGAATCGGAAGCGTGCGTACTAGACTCAACGATAAGTGCCATTTCGAGAATTTAGTATTTGTGAACGTGAATAATCGATTGAGTTAAGCTTATAGAAAGACTCGGTACTTTTACTTTTTACTTAAAAAGTATTATTTGAAGGGGCTACTTTTTACTTTTACTTAAGTAAAATTTGTGATGAGTACTTTTACTTTTACTTAAGTAATTAAAATCCATTTTACTTTTACTTTTACTTAAGTACATTTGCCCGATACTTTCAACAACACTGTCACTAAGTGCAGCCACTTCAACTGTCAACCGACCCTCATACCCACCCTCATTTATTGACCCTCATTTGCTGAGCGATCAATCACTCAAACAGTAATTTCGTTACACCGAGAAGCGAATTCTCTGTTACCCTGCAGAGAAACTTCGCTTGATTCGCCAATTCTAAGTTCTGCTTTTCCAGTTCGAGAACGAGCTCTGACGCCATCCGACACCTCGCAACCTCCAGCCACACTCGGAATGATGTGTCACGTTTATCAGTCATTGCAACAAACTTCGCCTCTTCCTCGGACGGTCCCCACAGGATGAATTCGAGAAGGTTTCGCCCCGTCTCCAGCGCCTCCCACGTCCTCGACACACCGGCGAACAACCGCAGGACTCGCTGTAAACCGCGAGAGTATCTCGTTCCTGGCACGACGACGACGATCTTCGATTCCTGTCTCTCGACTTTTCCCAACGACGACGATTCGATTCGCAGCATCTGAAACAAGAGCTGCGAGATATCTTCAGCGAGGAAGGCACTGTCGTGGTCGGAGCAGATGTCAAACGTCATGACGGAAGGTCTGACGACTGGATGCCACTTCACATCGGACGACGACTGTGTCATGATGACATCGGCTGATGACAGACGAAGGACGGTACAACCGGAGTCTCGTAGATAGAGCAGCGCGTTGAGAATCTGGACGAGACAGAGGCAGACGCTTTGTTCAAACACAATCGTAGTCGACTCATCGACCACCTTCGCGTGCTCACGCTCCCAGAAGTCGTCGAGCGTTGCAACGTCAGAACAGAGTAGAACGGCAACGGTTGCATTTCTCGACGTCGTTGTCGTCGTTGTTGTCATGGAAACAGTGTCGTCTGTTGTCGATGCGTTGAGAGTGTCGAAGTCGCTTGTGGTCATCGCAAAGCAGAGAAGTGGACTGATGACGTTCGCCTGCATCGGTTCCAGAGAAAAACTTGATCCCTGATGATGATGATGCGTCTCTCGTGTCACCTGTATAACCACGTACATACTCATTAGGTAAAATTCTTTAGCAAGGGTAGAATTCCGTAGCAATAGGTTCATCAAACGTAGAATTCTTTAGCAATAGATTCATCAGAAAAGTAACACGTTCTTGTCAATATTTCTTGAATTTTTCTTCTAACTCTTACACTACACTTCACTTCTTAAACACCAATTATAAGCTTTATTATTACATTATTGTTAATTAGTAATCATAATTAACAGCTCTGTCACATGAACTGCCTTCATATAAAATGCTTAGGTTTTCTATAAACATTAATTTAACTTACTAGTACACAGACATAATACCTATAGGTTTATATCTCACTGAGACATAATGTGTAATGTCCACGTACTAGTAAGCGAAGTTGAGATAATCTAAGCAAACCTGAAACTGTTCAATCTTGCTCTTTCATTTACCTTGCCTTGCCCTAAACACTGTAGCACTGCCATTGCTCAACATGCCCTGGCCATCGTATACATAGAGATCAAAATAAAACAATCATTAAAATATGTGTGGCAACAGAGGAGCGGTAGATATTAAATACAAATGGAACATAAAATAAATATTTCATCACCCACATTTCAAATGCAAACAGTCATTACTAGGGCTGTTGTTCGATTAAAAATTTTAATCGAAATTAATCGTGCGATTATTTTTTTAATCGCAATTAACGCCAAATTAATCGCAATACATTTCCGTCAAATATATAATCTTACAATTTACTAAGGACCCCTGAAGCATATAATTTTAATGACTGGTTGCATTATTTCTATTGCAAACATACTCAATAACCTTTGGCTTAGTAGGCTTAGACCTATTTAATCTGCATTTATTTTATTGAACAGTTTTGTATGACAGGCAGAATTGAATTGAAACACTGTTCAAATCAGTCAAAACCTCAAATTTCCGTTATTTTTTCATTTGAGCCACCTTTAATTAAAGTGATATAGACCTTAATGAAAATTGGACAACCGTTTTCTGACTATCAAAATTAATTATTTATTCAGCCAATTGTATATGCAGACTAGTTTATTTACATTGGTCGGTTCAAGGGATGCTCTTATTAGCTAACAACATTAGGTCTACTAGATCTATATTGAACCTCATTATTTAGTCACAATTTTTCACAAGAGGTTGCGGTTCTTGCCAAACCTCGTCTCAGTTGTTTTTTTGTAAACATTTATCATTTGAAACCTGGATCCAATGGTCTTGCCATCTCCTGGAGTTCAACCAATGTAGTCTGACGGGGCGAGGAAACAACTTTAGTGGACGATGCGATGCGGCCGATGTCGACGGCTCGTCGTTAGCGTTTGACGCATGTTAGGCGATAATTGAGCAAATCATTGCTACGATAATAGCCCACTCAAATTCTGTTTTGGAATATTTGCCAAAGAATGTATCAATAGTTTTAAGTATGAGCCTTTCGTTTAAACGAGTTTTTCTGCCTCTGATTCCATTTTAATCGCGTACGATTAATGCGTTAAAATTTTTAATCGCAGAATTTTTTAACGCGTTAATCGCACGCGTTAACGCGATTAAATCAACAGCCCTAGTCATTACATATAAACCAAAATACCATATAAACCAAAGTGCAGCATAAATTGTTGGTCATTAAAATAACACAATTATTATTTAAAAGAAAAATTTATATTGGATTTTGGACCTAGGATTTTGTGCTATTTGAAAACATTTTGACATTGATTGGATATAGAAATTATGTACGTTTGTTTATTATACCATGTCTGTACACCAAAATGTGGATAGAAATTGGTATATTAAAAAATATTCTTATCTTATCTTATTTGCAAATTAGTAAAATGACAGGTCTTGCTGCGGTGATACACCACCAGCTCCATGCTCAGACCTACTTCTGAATCCTATCATCTCTTTTATTTTCTACCATTTAACAGATGAACTTCATCTCTACAACCTGAAGTAAACTTTCTGCACACATTCTTACACTGCTACATTCAATATGCTTTTCAGTTGTTAGTTACGGTACACCATGCTCTAGATCTGTGTTTCCTTTCGGTCAGTGATTTTGCCTACGCTTCTTAAACCAACCCTTCATTTCTCTGTTCATGACTGCTGAGCTGGAATGTCGCTTGGTGAGTATGAATTGAATTGATGCACTACAGATATGCACTGAATGAATGAATGAATGAATGAGCGAATGAACGAACGAATGAACGAATGACTTGCCATGAGAATGCATCCGGAAGGAGCGAGAACGAGATGCTTGGCCTGGTAGAATGAAGCGTTCTCTTGCACAATCCTTGGCGTGTAGTCGCGCAACTCAAAGTCCGTCCAGAATACATCCGACCGATTCTTAAGGAAGCGCGTGACGTATGTGGTGTAGAGACGGTCTGTCAGGTGGTAGAGCATGTTGACGATGAGGCCGGCCATTGCGTCGAAACCATCGCTTGTGTTCAGCGGCAACGTCGTCTGGCCGTTGATCATGCGAGTGTTGACGTAAGACATGATGGCCGTCTGCTCCACACCGACGACCTTCGATAGATGTGAACCCCTCGGCGCTGGACAAGGTCGCCAATCGTCCTTCATCCCTCGTCCTCCTCCTCCTCTTGAATCCGACTCCTCTTTACCATCGACTGGTTCAAGGTAGTAGTTGGAGGATGGCAATGCGGATGGATCGGATGAACTGGCTCCCTGTTTCTGAAGATTCGTGGCTTGGGCGCTGGTGCTGCGTTGACTGGACGACGTTGAAGATGTTTTGCTGCCATTGCCATTGCTTGCTTTCGTGCAGTAGAGGTCGATGTCTTCGTATGTCAACTGTTCATCGACGACGACGACTTGACTTCTGTCTTTCGCTGGTTCATCAGATTGTGAGACGAGTTCGTATAAATTGTCAATTTCATCCAAACAGTTTTGATCGAGATCTGGAGGAGGCGACTCGTTTGGTGGAGGAGCAGGAAGCGCTCGGTTCAGGAACTTGCTCGCTCTCCTGTCCAACGTTTCAGACGCAAACGTAACATCGTCCAAATGATTCTTCGTCTTCTCATCACCTGCACACATTGCATCACATGACTTGCATTACATGACTTGCATCACATGACTTACATCACATGACTTACATCACATGATTTACATCACATGACTTACATCACATGACTTGCATCACATGACTTACATCACTTGAACACATTGCATTACATGTCTTACATCACATGACTTACATCACATGACTTGCATCACATGACTTGCGTCACATGACTTATGTCACATGACTTATGTCACGTGACTTGCATCACATGACTTGCATCACATGACTTACATCACTTGCACACATTGCATTACATGTCTTACATCACATGACTTACATCACTGACGAATAAAATGTCTGCACAACATGGGACATCGTAGCAGTACAGATGGGTTTATGCATTCAGCTGGCCCAGTTAGCTACATCGGTAAGAGCGCTGGCCGCGCGTTTGTACGCGACTCTGAAAGAAAGTTATGAGATGATCTATGGCAAAATGAAAATTACTCTGAAGCGATCATAGCTGTACAATTTGTACATTTATATTTGTTACGGGGGTTGGTGTAAAATGATCAAGCTCTTAAACATAGAAACCAGATGCTCTGAAGTTTTAAGCATTTGCTTATGTTACACGGTTTTGCTTAGTTGTTCATGGCAGTTTTTAAATTATTCAGATATTAAAGTAAACACTGATATGAAACAAACACAACATCTTGAAATTGTTAAATTGTTGAAATTAGAATTTATTGCGGTTCAACCCCCCCCCCACCTGTCTTACTTAGGACCCAGTAGTTAAGTCTTCTTTGCACACACTCATCTACATGTGTGGATCATAGCAGGACCATCGACAGACAGACAGACGGACGAACAGACAGACAGATAGACAGACAAAGACACACAGAGGAGAGAGTTAAAGGGTCTGTCTACTTCTCACTCTATGGCTCTTTCTCATTGATATGAATGCCCATCTGTCTGTTTGTCTGTATGACTGTCTGTATGACTGTCTATCTGCCTGTTTGTCTGGCACTATCACTCCTGCCTATACCTGCCTATCTGCCTGCGTATCTATTTTGGCTGGCATTCTGATGTCTGCGTTGGGAGAAGGACCCCAACACCGTCTTGATCAAAGATGTACAGGGTGGGCCAAAAAAAAAGTAACCCCCTAAGGTTTTTTTCACCATATCTTGTCCAGAAGTAAGAATTTCGAAACGAAATTTTACAGGCGAAAAGACAATTCATATTTACACACGGTAGCCAGATTTCAACAAAATATTTCAAACAGAACTAAAGTTATATCACTTTTAGTGAGGCCACCCCTCGTTTTTTGACGATTCAAAAACGAAACGCCAAAAAATTAGGTTTTTTGCTAATATCATGGCCAGAAGTAAGAATTTCAAAATTAAATTTTACAGGTTTAAAGATAATTCATATTTACACTGTCTTGATGGCCAGATTTCATCAAAATATTTCAAACACAACAAAAGTTATATAACTTTTAGTGAGGCCACCCACCGTTTTTGACGATTCAAAAGCGAAACGCAACAAAAAGTAACAATTTAAGTCGATTTATTAAGTCTCATCTCAAATAACTGTTGTAAAATGAACTTGATAGTGCTTCACAACTTGTGTTCAATGTGCCCACCACCAGTACCAAAGCTTCTTTTGAGTCTCTTTGCAAAGTTCTTGATGAACCTGCTGAGTAATCTGACAGATTCCTTATTTACCAATTTGATTGTCATCTTGCCAAGTGACTTCTCAGTGACGTGCAGCTGCGCTGGTACTCTGTTTCTTTTTAAATAGTAGTAATAATGATCATCTGGCAATATGAAGGCTGTTTGATAACAATTATTTGAGATGAGACTTAATGAAATTGTGTTTTCGCTACTTTTTGTTGCGTTACCCTACTGAATCGTCAAAAACGGTGGGGTCTCACTGAATGTGGCATAACTTTTGTTCTATTTTATATATTTTGATGAAATCTGACGATCATGTGTAAATATGAACTGTCTTTAAGCCTGTAAAATTTCATTTCGATATTCCTACTTCTGACCAAGATATTGGCCAGAATAATTAAATTGGTTTTTTGCAGCTTTTTGTTGCGTCGCGTTTTTGAATCGTCAAAAAACGGTGGGTGGCCTCACTAAAAGTGATATATTTTTTGTTCTGTTTGAAATATTGTGATGAAATCTGGCCATCATGTGTAAAAATGAATTGTCTTTAAGCCTGTAAAATTTCATTTAGAAATTCTTACTTTTGGCCAAGATATGGGCAAAAAATCGTAGGGGGTTACTTTTTTATGGCCCACCCTGTAGAAACTGAGAGAGAGAGAGAGAGAGAGAGAGAGAGAGAGAGAGAGAGAGAGACAGCTGTTCTTCTGGTCAACATCAAGACATTTAGTCGATTCAGTGCATTGTCTGTTGACAGCAGACACCAACACAGTTTGTCTCGTATCTATGATCCATGCTTACACAGCCTTAGCCACAGTTAAACTAGGTCCTCTTACTCCATAGTCATTAGAAACCTGCACCAGAGCAAAGGCTTATAATCACCCTCTCCCTCCACACCCACCCACCCCCTACAACTCACATGCTAAGCTTAAAATGCATGCTCGTAATCTATCCCAATATTTCAATTAACCCCAAAAAACGAAAACTCGTTGAGGTCTGATTTACAAAACAACCCTGGACGAAGGACGCTGAAAGTTTATTAGCAAAACTTCAACTTAAAAGACTAAAGTTTGCACCAAACCCATGATAGAGGTCAATGTAGTTCAACAATCTTAATTACCATTTTATGGTTTCAGACATTTGTTTCATCAAACCATACAAGATACGTTGTATCATTGTTGAGCTTATGCATTGTAATGATATAGACAGTGAAAGTGAGAGGAGGTAAGTGGGTCAAATCTCATCAGAACATAAAATGTTTGAGACTTCTAATCAACCTCGATCTTTTTGGAGAAAAGAAACATAATAATTATATGAAATCTGATCACATACAGTTGTGTACATGATAGCAAATTAGAGCAGTTAACTATTTTCTCATAGATATAATTATTATTAATATGTCAAGGCCAAGAAAAAATGAAGTTATACCCAATAGCTGCCTCTCAGCATTAGATCACAGGACCATCTTTGTCTTTACTCTTCCTCTCCTTCTCCTTCTCATCCTCATCTTCCTCTCTCCTTCTCCTACTCCTCTTCCTCCCCCTCTGCTCCTTCTCCCTCCTTCTACATAATAAGATAGATTTCAAAGGGTGAACCCAAGAGAGAGAGAGAGGAGAGACAACATCAACTGCATGATTAACTGCATCTCATTACATGAGGTTAGCTTACATGTAACACAACAGCATTATTGTTATATAAATACAACCACAGTTGTAGAACACCAGTAGTTCCAGTAAGAGTAGAGATTATCTAAGAGTAATAGGCAGACTGCTATGATAATGAAGTGCTAGCAACTTCATGTTCTTGGCCTCTGCTCATGAGGCAGGGTGCAGGCCAGTCTCTTCTTTCCTTATGGTATGATATATTTACATGAATGGAATCTTTGTATCTGTGTACTTTTTTAACCTTGACCTCCTTGATTGGAAGGTCACTATGGTGTTGGAAGGTCACTCTGGTATTGACAGAGCATTGGGTGTTAAGTGCCCTTCGGATTTCATTCCTCATAATATTGGTGCAATTGTGAATGATGAAATCTAAAACTTCTGCCATCAGTTCAGCTCAGCATGCATGCATTGCTAACCATTGAGTCAATTGGCAAAGACTATAATATTATAAAGGAGCATCCAAGCAGGTATTTGGACTGATACCGCTAATGCCTAAGTTGTACAATTAAGTGTACAAAGTTCTGCAGTAACACTAACAGTTACTGTCTTCTCTACCAACATCAGACGAACAAATGTGTATGGAGTGTGGCTTTCATGTATACAGGAAGTCTTAATAACAATGCGTGGGAAATGCTCGTCTGGTAGTGGCACGGCCAACGTGAAAAGTCTGCACTCCCTTCCTTCAAGGCAAAAAGCCCTGCAGGCTATACAGTAATTGCTAGCAGATAGAGACTGAACTAAAACAGGCACACACACACACATGCACACACACACACACACGCATACAAAGGCAAAAACTATGCATACGTAGTATTACGTACACAGACAGACTCCTTCAAGACAGTCACACGCACTCACACACACAAACAGACCTATAGTGAAAAGTGAAGTCAGTCTAAAAAGTAGAAATAGTTTTTCCAGTTCAAACGAAAAGTCGGATGGAACAGTGAAAGAATTTCAAAGTTCATCATCCATCTATCCACCTTACATAGTTATGTAGCTCCTCAATTCATCTAACTCCATAACTACATTACACTATTCACTGGGTCAGTATGCGGAATGGTCATCAACTGATCAATGTCACAAACAAAATTACTTTGCATCTGTTCTATGTGTGTTGGAAAGTACAGAGCAATTTGGTAACTTTAAAATGTAATTGAATTTGACATTTTGTCATATGCCGCTCCAAGAAAGAACTTTGATCATCTCCTCTGTGCATATTAATGCATCATGTAAATGGATGGTAACTGGAAGAGACAGAAAGACTGCATAGAGTCAAAGTCCATAGTTATTTAGAGAGTTGAAATGCAGACAAATCGCAACTTGTCAGACATCAGAGGATAAACAAAAAACAAAATACGCTGATCTCTGATCTCAGCTTAAGTTTAGTTCTGCAGACGAATGACATCAGAGAACTGACAGAATGCACAACATATACAAATATATGCATGCTTTGTATGTGTGTGTGTGCATGTTTGTATATGTTTTTTGTATATATAATTATATAATATATATAATATATATATCGTGTGTATCGAACTCAAAGGACCTTTGGAACCATGCACCCACTTCACAGAATACATGTTTTCTTGCAAAGGTCAAGCAAGGGTCAGAGGGTCAGGGCGAAACGCTCTGAATGAGTGCAATATTTACTCGAATGGTGGTTGAGCAACAAGATGGGTCGAGATGGGTCAAGATGGGTCGAGATGGGTCAAGATGGGTCGAGATGGGTCAAGATGGGTCGAGATGGGTCGAGATGGGTCGAGATGGGTCAAGATGGGTCGAGATGGGTCAAGATGGGTCGAGATGGGTCGAGATGGGTCTAGATGGGTCAAGATGGGTCTAGATGGGTCGAGATGGGTCAAGATGGGTCGAGATGGGTCAAGATGGGTCGAGATGGGTCAAGATGGGTCGAGATGGGTCAAGATGGGTCGAGATGGGTCAAGATGGGTCAAGATGGGTCGAGATGGGTCGGTTGCTATCAACCCAACATTTTGTAAACTAAAAAGACAGTCTAAAAAGTAGAAATGATTCACACTGGCTTTTTACACATCCTCGGCGCTTCTGCAAAAAACATCCTGAGTTATTTTGGTCGTGAAAAACAAATAGACCATAGGCAGAAACTGCAAGAGATAGCCGTCATGTTGCTGTAGACATTACTCTTTTATTCTATTCTATTCTATGCTATTCTATTTTGTTCTATTCTATTTATGAACTTATAAAGTGCCTCTCACAATAAAACCTAATCAGAAGCACTCCCATTGTGAAGAGCCTCTAAAAACAGAAAAGTCTAATCTAATGAAGTGGCACCACCTCATCCAATAAAAAGACACACACACACATGCTCACACACACACACACACATGCATGCTCACATGCATGCAACATATCTCAAATACAATGCAATACGCCAATAGCAACTGCAATCTACTTTGCTTACATACTCTTGAAACAATGCCTTTTCTAAATTTCATTATGTCTGCTACATCATAGGATTTAGAAAATGCCACGTTAACATCTGGTGGTGATTCGTCATTACTAGACAATTATGTCTCTAAGTAATACTGCTGATATTAGTGACTGCTTATAATAAAAGGTTTTCTAGAAGTGTCTGTAAATATGATGGAGAACAGTAATGGCTGTTCTTCTGTTCTTTGGCTGCATGGTTTAATGTTCATTCACAGCTGTTTCTAAACAACAGTAAATGTAAATCATGTGTGATATTGTAAACCTATCTTATCTACCACTGGACGGATACCATGTGCAACATGGCTATAGCTGATTGCTTGCAGTGCTCACCCTGCATACCATACCATGCTCACCCTGCATACCATACCATGCTCACCCTGCATACCATACCATGGTCACCCTGCATACCATACCATGGTCACCCTGCATACCATACCACTCTGAGAAACGAAATTATCTGAGATGGTTATTGTGAAGGTTGGATGTGGAGCAAATCATTCAATCACAATTGTTGTTCAGTGATATCTTGATTCAATGCTTGAAACTTAGAAAGTAGTGCTTACAAAATGCAAAGTAATAATAAAAAAAATTGTCTTAGATGTTAAAAAATGACAACTTAGACCAAATACAAACCTGAAATGAAATGTCTTTTTAAAATTAAAAACGAGAAAAAAATCAAGAGAAAAAATAATTGGACTTTGTTGCATCTTGTACTGAAGATAAGTAAAGGAGAGGAAACGGATTGGACACACACTAAGAGGAGATTCCTTGCTAGGGATAGTGATTGAGGGAAAAATGGAGGAGAAAAGAACAAGAGAAAGACTGAGACATGCAGATGATGCTGGACTGGATGATGGAGGACTGCTACCAAAAGAAGGCACAACGGAGGATGAAGTGGCGACATTTTGCGTTCAAACCTGCCTAGAAGAATAAGACATCTTGCGCTACAGTTTAAAATTATAGCCTAAACCTTATTATTATTATCATTGCTGTTAATATTATTATTATTATTATTATTACATGTATATTAATAATCAACTGATCAGCTTTAGCTGGAATTCCCACATTTCTCTTAATTATCCACATAACCAGTAGTTTTTAGTTTCTGAAGGACCATGAGATAAGATCAAGAGCTAATCATATACTAATAAATTATTATTATCATTAATATTCTTATGAAGGACTTTTTACGTAGCACCCTTACAACTCAGAAGCACTCCCAGTCCAGCCATAGCTAAATATGTAACACTATCCTACACTAGAGCAGAAGTAGATGAATATGTGGATTGGACATCCATTGGGAAATCTCATTGGAGTCAACTGTTCTATGCACTTAATGAGCAACAACAGCATCCAGTCATTGTCGCATTGTTCCGTCGTCAAACATTGGCTGCTCTTGCTATTCAATCATCATAAATGATGGTGCTATATAAATATCCAGATACATGACGTAATTGTCACCATCACCTTGATTGTCACTGCCATGATCATAAAAAAATGCCCACAAGGACCACCACCAACACCATTAGCATCAAACACAACCGCTTTGACTATCAACTCTTCAATCCACCATCCATTACCACCATCAGCACCACCATCAGCACCACCACCACTGACCACCACTACGACCACCATCAGCACCACCACTTATAATTCAATCCTTCATTTACCAGATGATCATCGTGAACATAAGACAAGAAATCCGAACACAAGCATGGAATAACATTTCCTTATAGTTTATAAAATTATGTTCTAAGACCCTGGAACGTCTAATGTTTCCCATCATCAATCAATCAATCAATCAATCAATCAATCAACCAATCAATCAATCAATCAATCAATATATATATATATATATTGCCTGTGCGCATGATGATATGAGATTTGAATCTACCAGGAAATGTCCACAGATTATAATTAAAGAGCATAATAATAACTCACCTAATTCTTCTTGAGCATAATAACTCACCTAATTCTTCTTGAGCATAATAACTCACCTAATTCTTCTTGAGCATAATAACTCACCTAATTCTTCTTGAGCATAATAACTCACCTAATTCTTCTTGAGCATAATAACTCACCTAATTCTTCTTGAGCATAATAACTCACCTAATTCTTCTTGAGCATAATAACTCACCTAATTCTTCTTGAGCATAATAACTCACCTAATTCTTCTTGAGCATAATAACTCACCTAATTCTTCTTGAGCATAATAACTCACCTAATTCTTCTTGAGCATAATAACTCACCTAATTCTTCTTGAGCATAATAACTCACCTAATTCTTCTTGAGCATAATAACTCACCTAATTCTTCTTGAGCATAATAACTCACCTAATTCTTCTTGAGCATAATAACTCACCTAATTCTTCTTGAGCAGTGATCAACAGCTTCTCGAATCGAACGCCTTCCGAGACGGTTTTATTGCGAGCGTGTTTCGCGGCAGAGTCGAGTTGTCGCAATCCGATCGTTCCTGCCGCAATCTACATCGCAACAAACGAAAACCACGAAAATTAGAGATTCATCGTCATGACAAACACACATAATAATAAATTGTAATCGTAATCGTAATTGAACATTTATATAGCACCATTAATAGATGAAACCAATCGAAGGCGATATCTGTATTATGCCATATAAGGTCAAAGGTCATATTATGACATCAGTTAGCAAAAACAAAGCACCTTGAAGTATAGGAGTCACCAATGGTCGGTCAACACACACGCACACACGCGTGGAACTGAATATAGGAGTCCTTGAACCAACCAACGGATTCTGGTCAACAACCGACAGATGTTGACATGGATGTTGACCTGTCAGGTGTGAAAGTTGGCCTGCTGTCAGGTGTGATGCAACCGCCACAGGTGACATACATTGCATGTGTATGTATGTGTTACATTATGTGTGTATGTCTGATATCCCTAGTTAAATGTATGTATCTATGTACATATGTATGTATGCATACATATTTATGCCTGCATTATTTTAATAGAGAAACTTTCCCCCCCCCACAAAGTGGCAGTGACCAATCCCTTCCTCTCACCCACCCACTTCCTCTCTTCCCATTCCCTTCTGAACTGTCAACTAAACAACATTGAAAATATCACCAATTTACGCAGCATAAACAAAACCTAACATGTGATAGTTAAATGCAAGAATGCATCGTTTGCTAATTGTCATTAGTTGAACTTCGTTGTAAATCCAAAATAATAACTCTGTCTTGTTGCAAAACATGTAAAACATATCAGCAGAAATTTCAGCAGCAGACCAAAAAAGTGGTTGATACTGTAACTACCACTACTTGCAGATGTGGTGGCAACTAGACACCACCACCGTCACAATAAATAGTTATACCCATGCATTTATGTATGTATATTGTATAATTGTATGTATGTAGGTATACATAAGCATATAATTGACTCCTCCCTCATGTTTAACGAGCACATATCGAACCAGACCAGCTTCTGCTTTCTTCAACTGTGGCAGCTCAGAGCCATCAGTCTCTCCCTCTCTATCTTTACTACCATAGTTCATGCGTTTGTCTGTTCCCGCTTAGACTCCCGCAACTCAGTTCTTATTTGTCTCTCCCACTTCAATGGTCGTAAATTCTTTGGCTCATAGCTCAACTCCCTCACTCACTCTGAGCATAAATATCTACAATATATGCTTGAAGTCTTGCGCTGGCTAACTATCACTTCACGCATTCTCTACAAGATCCTCTGTCTGGTCTCCAAAGCACAGCTGCGAAATGTCACTAAATACCTCGCAAACTAACATCTGTAAAAGCCATTGTCTGCATTTTCATCTCGCTCAATTTGTTCTGCATATCACCCTGAATTTTTTTATCCCAGGGCTACGACTGCTCTTGCCCAACATCGGGTGTTTGCTGTGGTTGGTCCCTCCGTTTGGAATGACATTTCCTCTGCACTAAAGAACCGGGTCAGTTTAGACTTGCTTTCCTCATCATCTATCTCTATAGATCTTCAATGGCATTTCCTCTGCACTAAAGAACCAGGTCAGGTTAGATTTGCTTTCCTCATCATCTATCTCTATAGATCTTCAATGACATTTCCTCTGCACTAAAGAACCAGGTCAGTTTAGATTTGCTTTCCTCATTGATCATCTATCTCTATAGATCTTCAATGACATTTCCTCTGCACTAAAGAACCAGGTCAGTTTAGACTTGCTTTCCTCATCATCTATCTCTATAGATCTTCAATGGCATTTCCTCTGCACTAAAGAACCAGGTCAGTTTAGATTTGCTTTCCTCATCATCTATCTCTATAGATCTTCAATGGCATTTCCTTTCCTCTGAAGTTTTTGTGCTGAGAATATCTGAATATCATCGTGAGAGAGGTGTTATGTAAATCTATATAATTTATATATGCATATATATATATAAAACTATATATATCTCATAATTTTGTATGCATGCATACAAATATATGTATGTAAATATGTGCACATTGGTACACATACATGTGCATGTATGTCTGCACTGAGCATTGTATGTATGCATTTGTGTGTATGATGTAAGTATTGCATGCATGTACGCATATATGTCTATGTCGAATGTATGCACAAAACAAATACATAATATCCTCCCTACAGACAGCAGGAGGAGGCTACTGATGAGTGGTAGGTGGATGGGTGGGTGGGTGGGTGGGTGGGGGAAGGTTTGTCTTCGCTGAACCACAAAGATGTCACCACCACTAACGACACACACACACAGTAGATGCACAGAGGCAGATCAATAATAAGCCCAGCAGCAGCAGCAGCAGCAGCAGCAGCAGCAGCCATCTCCTCTTGCACCCCCTCCTCCCTTGCCACAACCACCACAGCAGCAGCAGCAGCAGCAGCAGCAGCATGGGACAAAGGCCTCAACACGACATCTGTCAAAACTCTCCTCCCCCATCCCCCCCCTTCTTCTTCTCCTCCTCATCCTCCTTCTCCTCCTACTCCTCCTGCTTCATCTTCTCCTCCTCCACGAGACCCAGTTATGTCTGCAACATGACTCAGACGCAATCATGCATATGCACACACACACACACACACACACACGCATACACACACACACACACGCACACACTCATCCACGAACAATGACGCATACAGTCACACACACACACACACACACACACACACACACACTCATCCACGAACAATGACGCATACAGTCACATGGACAAAGCATTTGAAGGCGCTAACAATGTCAGGGGCAAAAGCTGCATAGGTATGCATCTGCTTTGCATTGTTTAAACACCTGCAATGATTAGTACATCTAAGATACATACATGATGCCATGAAAAGGTGCTAGATAAACTCTAAATGCTCTGCAGACGACGATTTTATCTGAGCTATATATAGAGACTTTAGACAGATGAGGACACATCAATTCCACAGACATTACTCTACTGTCCATAGCTTTGGTCTTCCCCTATAACTAGGTCAATGTATGCTATGCTCCTGTGTTCCTGTATTCCTATGCTGAATGTGTACATTTCCCCAGATACATTTCCCTGTACATTATGTCTATCCTTATAACTAGGTCAGTGTGCCTCTCTGTCTCTGTACAGTTAAACGTGTTACATTTACTTTTTGTTACTGTACAACACTGCAACTCTTCAGCCATTCAGCCTTTCAAGCCTTTGATACTAAGTCTTGTCTGCACTCATCAATTAATTATTGCTGATGTAGAGTTAATGAATGAGCCACAATTGCAATCATCTTATTGGTCTTTGTTTACCAAACAACGACCATAAAATGATTCAATAATCTCTTCTCATCCATTGCAATTCTATCTCAGCTGATCTCACATCATTTCATCACATTAGGAGGATTCATATAACACACCTTCAAGACCATACCTACTCAGGAGCTCTCCAACCTAACCCTCGACTAAAATAGGACAGTCTCTACCTTGAGTGTGGTGGTTGAGTTGTTGGATGGAGATGACGATGATGACGATTTCCTAGGAAGAGTGTTTGAGAGAGGAAACGCCGTCTGCCTCACTCCTCCTCCGCCTGATGACGACGATGATAATCCATGGAATAATGGAGAAAGACTTCGTGTCGCATGATGATGATCTGTCTCTGCAGTTATGCTTCCAACATGTTTCGGTGAAGATGAATTTCCAACTCCATCGTGAGAATTGGATGGAGGAGGTGGAGGAGGAGGAGCCATTGGAGGAGGGGCCATCATCTTCCGGGGAGCTTTACCTGGGAATGGAGAAGAGAGAACAGGGACACAATGCATGGTTCTGCTTGAAACAAACGATGAATTCCTTTTTGACTACTCGACTGTTTCATTAATTAAATGTGACATGTCACCGAAAGACACAAGCACTCACAGCAGTAGAAATAGAAAGGAAGAAGCAGAAGAGGAGGATGAAAAGCAGGGAGGAGGAAGAAAGAAGAGAGAGACGTAGGAGGAGTAATTCAACACTTTCGTAGCAATGCTGGACATGGAAGAAGCTTACATATGATGCTTAACCCTTTGACAACGAGCATGTACTAAAGCTTATTAGAAACACATGCAGCTCATCATATAGGGTTAGCAAAACAGTTACTGCTTATTACTTATAGCAAAGTTATTGAAGAAGTTTTAAGATGGTAATGAAGGAAAGAAGAACAAGAAGGAGAAGGTGGACGAGCAAAAGGTGGAGGAAGACAAGAAATAGGAGTTGCAGAAGCAGAAGAAGCAGGGGTGAGGAGCAGGAAGAGGAGGAGAAGGAGGAGAATACCTAAGTAAAACTGATTTTACATTGACAGTAGACATTTGTGCATGCAATGTGCTCATATGGCTGTGTTTGCAACCTAATGTTATAAGAAATTTTTTCCCATATTAACCAGGAATTGAACCTCAATCACAAGAGATTGCAAAATGACAAATAAGAAATTATTCTCACTTGGCTTAAGAGCATCTTTCTGAACTTTGCACTTTTCCGAGTTGAGACAGTTGAGCATCACATCCGTTCCATCGGACGTGGGACTCAAGTCGAGCGCAGCAGCAGCAGCAGCCTTACCACCACCACCAGCTGCTGAATCCCTCTCGCTCATCTTCAGCGCCAGAGCATCTCGAAGACTCTCTGCAAACGACGTCTTCTCTTCCAACGATTGTTTTGTTTCATCGGGAATTCTCGATAACGAAGAGCAAGATTTGAGTTTGTCTCTTCCAGCCGCCAAAGATTCCCGTGTTGGATTCATAACAACATCGGTTGATGCGTTGTTATTCAAGATGATGATGCCAATGGATTTCGGTGATTGGGTTCGATCGACGGAAAGTTTGGCTGGGGAAACTTTTCGCAAATCACTCGAAATGGATTCGTCTTTGTCAGTCAAAAGTCTTTCACTCAACTGCTCAAACATCGTCGACTTTTCTGCAAGTTTTCCACAACTCTCTTCCGAAGACGAAACGCTTGAACCAGCAGAGGAATCAGTTGCTTCTGAAACATCGTTGGTTGGTTGCGATTTCTTAGCCGGAGAAGCGATTGGAAGTAACGGCGGTTTGTTCACGAACGTCTTCGAAGGACTTGAAGAGTTCAGAGGAGAATCATTAACGACTACAGTGCTGCTCCTTGTGACAACCAACTCCAGTGAACTCTGACCTGAGGCAGTGGCAGCGGTGGTGGTGGCAGTGGTGGTGGCAGAGGACGACATTGTGTTTATAATCGGTTCAATGGTGATGTTGAGAGCAGATGATGACGATGATGATGATTTGCCTTGCGATGTCTCCGTTTCTTTGTTGCCACGTTTTAGGAATTTCTGAAAGAACGACTTTCCGCCACTTTTTCTGCCTTTCTCTTGTCTGTTCAGAGTGATGACCGTCGCTATTTCACCTGACTTTACCTCGTTTGTTTCACCTGCATCTTGCCTATCAGCAGCAGCAGCAGCAGCCAGGGTGTCTAGCTTTAGATCATCCGTTCTGGCAGGGAGTGTTGACGTCCCTTGTGGGGCAATGGTTCGACTTAGGTCAAGCTTAGACAAAGCGGCCATCTTAGCTTCCAATGCAGATGACTTTGCAACGATGGTCGTCGTCGTTAGATGACTTGCATTCATATCGATGTTCACAGATGAAGATGACGACGAATGTTTGTCGTTGTCTTTGACGTTGCTGCTCGCGATGTCTTCGTACAGATCCTGATTTGCCATCTTCTTTCCGACGAGAAACTTTCCATCAAGAGGAAGAACAGCTGTTCCTCCTCCTCTGACAGAAGATGAAGGACCTCCTCCTTCACCTGAACACACGTGATCCGCTGTCTGATTCGAAAGACCAGATTTCGACGACGGATCATGCGTAGATTTAGGCGTCGTGTGTCGCAGTAAGTCGCTTCCATCGCGCGTTGACCGTGGTCTGTTCGTCGTCGTCGTCGGCATCGTGTTGCTGTGCGGTGCTGAAGAGGTGGCGCCACAGTCTCTGATCGGAGCGGGAGTGAGAGGCAGCTGTGGAGGAGCTTTACTCATCAGTTGATCTTTGTTTGGTTGGCAGACAGTCACGTCTACGATCGTGTATGGCATCGCTACGTTCTGCGCTTCATCAACCACGTCGACCACACGACATGCCGCTGTCTGACCTCGTGTTCCCTTTGCGTCCGTTCTTTTCGCGGCCTCACCAACTCCATTCTGTTCGCTGACATCAACGGGTTCTGGTGTTCCTGACAGACCTTTTGCTGAAATGTCATAGATCTGGTAGTAATGCGAACCAGAAGATTTCGTTTTGCTGTCAGAAGAAGATGCGGAGTTTTTCGTGCGTGCATCAAGAGCATCAAAAGAAGAAGATTTCGGTTTTACTGTCGTCGTCCTCACATCAGCTTTTGCCGCTGATGATTTCGTCGGTGTCGTGTTTGGGATCTTACTTGGATCGGGAACTTGAGGCGGAGTAACCTGAGGTCGTGGCCTTGCTTTCGTCGTCCTTTGTGCTGTGTTCACTGGCTCCCTGTCCACCTCAACATCACAACCATCGCTCTGGTTGTCTCCTGTTGACATCGTCCGTACATCTTGTTGTCTCACAACCGTTGCTGCATCTCGTGTTGCATCGGGCGTAGAAGACGCTGCATCTTGAGAGGAGACCAGTGGCTCCTCCTCAATGATCCTCTTAGCCATGCTTGTCTTTTCTCCACTCACTAATCCTGGCTTCTTCGCTTTCTCTGGCTTCGAAATGACCATCTGAGGCTTTGCTTTGAGTGGAGCTGGCTTTGGACTGCCCACAACGTTGGACAATCGCTTGGCATCTGGAACAGACGCCTGCCTCACCCTCACCTGACCTACTTCCGTCTGGATGTTGTTTTCCACCTGACCTTCATCCATCACAGTCTGTGTGTCATCCTTCTCAACGACGACGACTCCAGCAGCAGATGCGTTGGTTGCCTTCGACAAACGCTTGGCCGGCTGTGGATTCGATGAGGATGAGGATGAGGATGAGATGGCGTTGGGACTGCTGTGCTGCTTGCGTGGCTTCAAGCAGTTGGCGCATGTGTCCTTGCGCCACGTGTGCTGCTGGAAACGATCGCAGACATCAACGGATGATGACGACGACAACGACGACGACAACGACGACGACATGTCAGATGAGGAGGATGACAACGCAACTCGGAAGATGGTGATGGTGGGATCTGGTTTCCATGGCAACCAAGGAACTCAGGTCGATCCGGGAAAAACTGATGTTCTTCTACAAGACAAAGACATTCCCCGTATGCAATTGTTGTATGCAATTGTTGTATGCAATTGTTGTATGCAATTGTTGTATGAATCAGATTCAAATGCAAGACATCCATTTGTCCTACTGCTCATGTTTAGCAATTGCCATATATTGTCAATGTCACATGAATAAAGCAGAAACTTTTCTGAGATCTCAGTGCAACCAGTCTGCGATATATAAACTGGTTTCCTTTTCATATGCTAACAAAATTCCAATTTGCAGCAGCCCCTCCCTGTGTCTTGCCTGAACATGATGCAACTACATGTAATGTAGCAATAATAAATGTGAAGCCTTGGGGGAAAAGCAGAGAACATGTAACGTAATGCAGAGAGTAGTCTGGGTCTCAGTCTCCATCCCAGAGATGTTTATGGTGTGGATGAAAACCATCAGCCAATCATTCACTCACAACTTAAAATGCGCTGAAAGCCCTTAGATAATGCTTGGTTTAAGTTAGAATTAACAAAATAATTCCATGATCATTATTTATATGGTAGACAATAATTATGTAAAGCTATAAGAGTGAATGTGAAGATATGAGAATTGAAATCCCTTTCAAGACAGAAAAAGTTCTGTTCCCTAAACAAGTAAATTAAAATGAACGCACACTGTCAAAGATACTAAGAAAATGAATGAGAAAAGGTTGCCATACTTGAAAATTCATGGCTACCTTTTAAGGTTGCAGCGATGGATTGTAATTGAATGCCTCTAATACGGTAAACCATTCAGAGACACTCCAGTGCACAATGCCAAGTGTGCACATATGCACACGCACACACGTGTGCGTATGCATGTGTGTGTGTGCATGTGTGCATTAGCATGGGTGTGCGTTAACAGTAGATTTCAGCATTATTTTTTGAATTCAAATGAAGACGAAACCTCATTTCCTCTTGATCCTGATCTCAAATAAAAAGACTCATTTCCTCCGACGGATGTTTCTGCCTCTTCTCCATTTTCCTCCTTGACTTTAATCCGACTCAGTCAAGAATACATTCGATGACGACGATGATGACATGCATACTTATCATCAAGTTCTGTTGTATTGACTTATATCTTCGGTGTTACTACATAAAGTTATTAAAATTCTCAATCAGATTACTTCACTGTGTTTTGGTGGTAGACTTAGTCCTGTATGTAGACATCATGTCTGAGGTTAGAGGAACAAATTATTTGCTGAAGAGAAACTTTAGGCCACTACTTGCCTATAGATGCATGACTGCAATGCCAAACAGTGTTCCATATCATTGGTCTCAGGATATATTGCATACTGATCTGTATACGCGATTATTACAGACCCCATGGGCCGAAGCATTGGTCCGTGGTCTGTTGCATAACTTGACCTACTTATCCGATGACCCACATGTCATATCCAGGGTCAGCATTAAAGCCTCGTGATGGCTGATATATATATTTTCATGGAAACATTGATGCAGAACTCAAAGAAGGCATTAAACTCTAGTCTCTGATGTTTCTTCGTCTCTTGTTTTCTCTGTTTACAACAGGTTTTTCTTCTTCATACAGAAGTGCAGCCTTACAATCTTCACGTTAATATGTCAATAATAGAATTCACAATTTCCACTTTGTTCTGAATAAGAATCTTGAGTGATTTGACCTAGAAAAGGGTCATTAGTGTGTAGATCAGAATACGACTTGACCGGGATTAGTCGAGATATATAGGTCACATCATGACTTGGTCTGCATTGTATTTAGCCAAGATATGACCTGATATTATACATGTGCCTACACTGCCTAAAGGAAATGTAGGTCGCATTATGCTTCGTCACATTATATACCGGTAGGTTGCACTATAAGTATAACTGTTTTAATATGACATGATCTAGATGTGCATGTGTGTTAGATGTGCTTAGTCAGATAAAATCCTACATAACACACTGCAAATAATGACCTACTATAGACACGATTGATGGTTAAATCGTGTCCTACAAACACCTATGCCGATTATCGGTAGCTAAACTTATTGATCATTTATATCCCGACCCTTTAATAATTAATTAATCTGCTCAATGTCATCTGGATCCTGCCCCCCCCCCCCCCCTAATATTGAGAACAGGGTCAAGGCCACAATATTATACACGGTTACAATATATACAAATGCTTACATTTACACAGTATTGATAAAAAAATGCAAGAAACCAAATCGTGAGGACTAGCCTGCAGTTAGTAGACACTCAGTCAAAACGAAATCAATAGGCAGCAGGTAAATCGGTTGAAGGAAAAGATCGAGGGGTCAAGCTGAGAAACAGTCAACTAACGGTTGGGTCATTCACATGGGACAGAATCCCTCCCTCCCTTTAGAAATTTTATGGTCTGCTGGAGGCTGGGCATGGAGCACGGCCTAAAAGTACTGTGTAAACGCTCTGAATGAATGAATGACCTAAATTAAATCTAACTCTGCTTATCTTACGTTGCCTGAATGTCAGCCCGTTACCTTACCACACCGAAGTTCCATGCCTGGTCCCAGCAGACCATAAAAGGTCGATCTTAAAAACAACAATTGGTGGATAAACAACACGGAGCCATGCGTCGAACTCCATAAACATATGCTATTATTCAGCAAATAAAATAATTATTACCAATATAAATATGAATGAGACTCACGTACACGATGTTCTTAGGTCGACTACATCATCATCATCTTCCAATCCATAGAAGATTTCCATTAATCCATTATTATCCATCTACGTTAAGTCATTACGATAATTAATCTCATCATCATTATCATTCTTATTTGCATGAAGTGTTTCACGCAGTCTAGACCGACCACAACAAGCTGCCTCTGCTACTGCGTAGTATAACGTACCGTTGATCGAGATGCAGCAGCGCCTGAAGAAGAATACGAAGAAGAATATTTTCGCCAGCCAACATCGCTCAGTCAGTCGGTCGGTCGGTCGGTCGGTCGGTGGGACGAGGGGTTGGGGCCGACGGGCGATGGATGACGGAACGGAGGGAAGCAGTAGCGGATGGGGGTGGGAGAGTGGAGCGCGGTCTGCCTTAGCGACGCCTCGACAGACTAATGGTGTGGTAGCAAATAATAAACCGACCGAAAACGGTTCCTGGTCGAGAATTGGAAAGTGGAGAAGGATATAATTATGATGAGTCGGGGAAGGATTAATTTTTGAGAAGACGAGACTTCAGTTTGAGTGGATCAAAACTCGAGGGATGGTGGATATGGCTTAGACTGACGAACGCTGGTGGATAAATGGCAGCAATGATCATGGATTCATGATGGATGAGGAATCGGACATTTGTTCCATTCTTGCCAAATTTACTTTAAAAAATATCCTAGCAGGCCTAAAAGGGAAATAGAGGCACAAATTGTGATAAATATCCAAATTCATGCATGTTCTGTCACTGATTGCACGCTTAAATGGGTCATGTGTTAAAGCTTATAATTATTCGTACTTAGCCATGCTCTCAGCTAGTGCGCTTCTTTCTTTCCGAGTTGGGTTTCGTCCCACCGCGGCTGCACAGGTCCTGCTGTCTATATTTGAACGCAAGCAATAGATGCTAACAACCCAGTTAATGCAGCTGTAGGCCTACTCGTAACACGAAGTAAAGTAGGAAACAATAGATTGAAGAGTGGAAATTATGGCATCAATTGTTTACAGAACCAATCACGTTGTTGTTGTAGGCTAATTAGAACTGATGTCGCATGGGTGTCAAATTGTCATCACGCCGTAGCTCTCGGACATTGATGGGCAACAGCAGCGCAGCAGCAGCAGCAGCAGCAGCCAGCCAGCCGACCGTAGATGACTGCAGATGTAGGCAGGTGGTGGCCTGTGCTCTCCTCCACCCTTACCCTCTCCCATTCCCTGGGCTGTAGGCTTCTGATGGAGCAGGAGGCACCAGAGCCAAGACGATGACAGTAGCAGCTCAGCCGCTGCAGCCAGAGAAACAAAGATATTTTCATATGATAATTTATTAATTATTTCATCAGTTGACAATCGTGATTAGGCTATCTCTTCCCGCCGACAAAAGAAACAATCACGCAGCTGAACTCACCTTAATCATCAGTCCATTACATTACATTACATTACATTAATGATCAGTCCATTACCCAAGGGAGAGGAGGAGATACCTTGAGAAAAAGCGTTGTCTATATATTTTAGTATTAGGCCTATTTTGATTAGGAAACATCGAAGTTTTCTTCATCACACTACCGCCCTCTAGCGAATCAGATTGTAACACATTGAATAGACGACAACCGTTATGTAGCTGAGAAATAAGTCGTGATATTCGTCAGGTCGAATCAGACCCGTTCGAAAATCGTCGACGTCGGTCCTATAGATACAAGCGAGCATTCGTAGGCTGCCAGCTCTGCATTTCAAGATGAACGCGCATGATAATTTATACAATAACTAGCTGAACCCGGCCACGCGTTGCTGTGGCCGAAAAGAGCATCCAACCATACCTCTCTACTTCCCCCAACCCCCTCCCCCCTTTCCCTCCCCCTCGCCCACCAACTCCCCCTCTCCTCCCCTCCACTCCCCCTCCCCTCCCCTGCCCCTCCCCCTGCGCCTCCCCTCTCCCTCCCCTCCCCTCCCCTCCTCCATCGCTCTCCCGCTTCCTTCCCACCCTCTTCGTCCCGCTCCCTCCGGTCCTTTCCTCCTCACACCGTCCCTTCCTGACAGCGGATAGAGCCTAAGAAAGGTGAAAGGCCGCTAGAGCCCAAGAAAGGTGAAAGGCCGCTTTCGTTTTTGAATTAACGGAAATTATTATGCGACTCACTTATGACGTCACGGCACACGACCTCATTCTATGTTTCGTCTGGTCACTGTTGATTACCGGCGACATGTAAATTGCATAGCTCAAATAGCCGGCGAATTTGATAAAATATTATTGTTGTTAAAGATTGCGCTTTTTGAAGGGAAAAACATTCAAAGAACTCGGACGTATTCGAATGGAACGTTTTGGTGAGATTTTGAAAAGAATCGGCCCGTTACTTTGGGAGATCCTGTTCGCCTAAATTTTGCATGGTGCGTCCGCCGTTACATTTTTATTTATATACAGGGTGGCTCAAAAAAAATGTACCACCGGATAAAATGCAATATCTTTGCAACCGATTGAAATTTTTCTCCGAAAATTTTCCAATTTGAAGGGGAATGAATTTCCAACAATCCCTGAAAGTTTCACTGAAAACTTTTTATGTTTGCAAAAGTTACAGCTGTTTAAACTTTGATTTTCGTTTTTTCAAATTTCCGAGGAAAAAATTAACGTCAATTCTTGATTTCCATGTCAAATGATATCACTTTTCACTACGGCCTCAGAAATACGTTTTGCAGTTTATCGTAGGGTATGATGGAAGTGTTCACTCCCTGCTTTAATACGAGCTCGAATTCTTTTTGTGAAGCTTAGTATGGCCTTGTTGATCGAGTCCTGCGGCAACTGATCCCACATTAGCAGCAG
The DNA here is from genome assembly GCA_945859605.1 of Lumbricus rubellus. NCBI lineage: Eukaryota > Metazoa > Annelida > Clitellata > Crassiclitellata > Lumbricidae > Lumbricus > Lumbricus rubellus. The sequence goes on from OX243827.1 coordinate 4,315,430, forward strand.
GACTTCCTTCAGCTAGCCAATGTTCTCCAACTCGGGATGAAATGTCTTGCAGCATAGCTTCCCAGACATAGTAAGCAAGAGGGCTAAGATCTGGCGATGTTGTTAGTCACATTTGCCAATAAATTTACTGGAGTTGATTGCAAAAATAAGGTAGCGTCATCATAATCAGCCTTGCCGTGCGAGCAAGCAGGCGCACCGTCCTGCTGGAAAATAAAACCACATGTTAGAGCATGGCCTACCTGGTCTTCAATTAGTCTTGGTAAGAGAGTTCAGCGATGAGTTTGACATCTAACCTACTGAATGGGATTAAATGCAGTCTTTTCTGGCACCTGTGACACATGCCAGCAAATCTGATGCTGAAACCATGATGTGCTTTGCAAACTTGACCCTTTCGATTACCAAGCGAATTTCTTGAAAATCGTGGTTTTTCCATCAGATCAAGCGACCACTTCCTGCCTCGCTTCCAACATCTGATCTTCGTTACATAAACATGTTTACAGATAGCCTTCAATATGCTCAGGCTCCACTTTTCACTGGGTATTTTGCTATGATTACGCGATGTCCCAGTCTCTGTTCACGCAGCGTCCGAATTTCCATTTTATCTTCCGCAGAAACTTTGCCCATGACGTTCAGTAATGGATTCACGAATTGAGTCCATAATCTATAAAATATCACTAAATACCAACAGTTTGCTGCATAAACAGCTTCTTTACAGCTCTTAGTGAGGTCGTAGGACATCATCATCATTTCTTATGATGTAATTTGCAAAAAATCTTAATGAAATCCCATTGTATTGGAACTTTATTCTCCGGATTTTTGAAAAAACCAAATTTTAAGTTTGAACAGCTGTATCTTTTGCAAACAAGAAACTTTTCAAGTGAAACTTTCATGGATTGTTGGAAATTCATTCCCCTACAAATTGGGAAATTTTCGGAGAAAAATGTCAATCGGTTGCGAAGTTATCGCATTTTATCCGGTGGTACATTTTTTTTTGAGCCACCCTGTAGATTGAGCATTCACATTAAGAGCCTAGGCATCGGCCTATATATGACAAGGTGATAGATTACAGACAGACACGGACGGACGGAGGGACGGAGGGATGCAAAGAGGAGAGGAGGGAACGAACGATGAGTCGATGACGCTCCTCAAAGCGTCGTTGATCGGACGACGACTGCGGATTTGATGCAGCGTTCGTTAGGTAGATTTAACAACACGATTCAATGTTCGATGTTCAATGTTCAATAGTCGACAGATGGCGTGATCATGCATTCGCTAGATGGCAGCATTTATTGCTCAATGATCGCAGAAGATCTACGAGTATCTTCTGCGATGGTAGTCTAGTGGTGGCGTCGTTGCCTTGGAGCCGGAAGGTCCGAGGTTCGAATCCACCTCGCCGCGTAAGGACCTTGGGCAAGTCCTTCACTTACAATTGCTCAGCGCTTCGGCGTGAAACTCCGATGCAGTGTCCGCTCTGCATCGGGAGCGCCTCTGAGTAGAGATAGCTTGAAGGGGCGCTATAACAAGTGCACATACATACATATCTTACAAGTTACAAGTTACATGGCAATACGCAAGTTCAGCTGCGGGGGAAAAACAGCTCGCAGCCTCGCAATAGGGAGTGTAAATACATGTAATATGCCATCTCACAGTCGCATCACTTCGTTCCTGGACATACAGACAAAATCTGCCTGTTGGGGGGGGGGGGGTACGGCCCATGCATTTGTCCCCCCCCCCAATAGTTGAGCGTCAAGACTTAGAAAAGGTCATCAACTTTTTTGGCGATAAAAATAGAAAATATTCTTGACTTTTTCGGTTTTCTTCGGCCAAAAATGACTTTTAAAAAGGTCATCAACTTTTTTGGCGGTGAAAAAAGAAAATTTTCTTGACTTTTCAGCCAGATGACTAAAAAAATCTCGCGTCTTTCCTTCGGCCACTCGTTAGTCCTCCCCCCTCCCCAAGTCTCTGCCCAGGTTTCCGCCCATGTGGCACTCTGAGTCTCGCCCTCCAAATAAGAAACTCGTTGCAGCTGTTTTGTGCGCAACATATCCGCACTGACAAGACACTGAGAAACCTAAGCCAATGATGACTACGACGACGATTTGATGATGATGACGACAACGACGACGACGACGACGACGATGATGATGATGATGATGATGATGATGATGATGATGATGATGATGATGATGATGATGATGATGATGATGATGATGATGATGATGATGATGATGATGAAGATGATGATGACAACGATGATAACGACGACGACGATGAAGAAGATGAATTCATTGAAAAATGAGCATCGATCGAGTCAGTCAATGAGACGGTAAAAATGTTTAGATCTGCTGCTTCGATGATTAGGTTTAACGGTCATTCATTCTCATCATCTCATCGGTTAATTGTATTGTATTGTATATTGTATTGTATAATTATTGCGTGAAACTGCCTCGAAATGCAGCGCATTTATTTAGACTTCTGCGTGGAAATTGAAATTGCTGGTTCTTTGGTGCTCAGAACTTCAGAACTTCAGCTTGCTGGAGGACCCTTCAGATGATGTCATTTATTGCAAGATATGATGTCATTTATTGCAAGATATGATGTCATTTATTGCAAGATGATGTCATTGTTTGCAAGATGATGTCATTTATTGCGAGATGATGTCATTTTTTGCAAGATGATGTCATTTTTGCAAGATGATGTCATTTATTGCAAGATGAAGTCATTTATTGCAAAGTGCCTGCTACAAAGTATAAATAATAATAATAATTTTTTTCTTTTTACCTAAGGTAAAAATGATCCCTCATACTCTAAGAACAACATGAAATGCGTTTTCATTCTGCAGTTAACGGTCATCATCATCGGTCAATTGCGTATTGTTATTATTGGCGAATCGGGTGACCGAAGGTGTCCTTAACATATTCAATAAGCCAGTTGAAGAGATGATAGTGGATTTCCAATCGGTCCAGTTGTGTTTTTTTGAGAGAGAAGTTAGCAGACGCGTTGCTGACTGCCGAAGAATTTGCAATTGGTCGGTTAAGTTACTTAAGTCTGAATGAATCGCACTAACCCGAGTTGGTGTGAGTTGACTTTATAACGACGACAATGATGAGAATGAAACAATAGGAGTAGGAGGAGGAGGAGGAGGAGGAGGAGGAGGAGGAGGAGCAGCAGCAGCAGCAGCAGCAGAAGCAGAAAGAGGAGAAGGAGGGGATAATAGGGAGGAGGATGACGACGACGAGGAGGAGGATGACGACGACGAGGAGGAGAACGAAGAGAAAGAGGAGAAATAAGAAGAGGAAAAGGAGGAGGAAAATGAGGAGAACATAGAGGTGAGGAAGAAGAAGAGGAGTACATATGAGAAGTAAAGTAGGAAAACAGGAAATGAAAGGAGGAAGAGAATGAAGATTTGGAAGAAAAGACGTTTTCAGACGAGGAGAATGAGTTAGTGCAGATAATTTTATAGAAGAGATGAAGGAAGAGTTAATTAGCAATCAAGTCAATAACAATATATTCATTCTGAGTTCGTTTACTCTTCATTCAGTCAAATTATTCAACATGCATCGTTTTGCAGACATGCACAGAGTGCACAGAGTGCACATGTCACACAGTCTGTCCGACTCTGTCGCAATGTCATCAAATTTCCTGCAAGCGTATATACACTGTGTCCACGATAAAGTAGAACACACAATAAAGTGTCATGACTCGGTCAAAACGTTTAGGATTTGTCTGAAATTTAAAAAAAAGCAATAGCGACCATATTTACACGAGATCCTAAAGTCGATTAGAAATATTCTTGAGTTTGCCAAATTTATGAGCGTTTGAGATGCAGCACCGAAAAATGGACTTTTCCAACATGCAAAAGCTGAAAGGAAGTGAAATTCAGCCATAAATGGCGTTCAAATGTCCTTTTTGTTCACGAACACACGACCATAGACGTAGAGGCTACTGTTTTATGGTCCGGTCGATGATCACCTGGTCAAACAGCTGCCACTCTTCAATCAAACGCGCCCTACGGTTATCGATGTCATGAATACAGGAACGAAAAACGCGCTACTACGGTACATGTACCCCGATCGAGGTCTGGACTGCTAGGCGGCCAAAGCTGCCGATATAAAGCCGAGTGTCTTCCGGGACAGCTACTACACTACTACGTGTACGTTCGTGTGTTCGTGAACAAAAAAATGACATTTTGAGCGCCGTTTATAGCTCAATTTTGCTTCCTTTCAGCTTTTGCATGCTGGAAAGTTCCATGTTTCGGTACTGCATCTCAAACGCTCATAAATTTGGCAAACTCACGAATTTTTCAAATCGACTTTAGGATCTCGTGTAAATATGGCCACTGTTGTTGTGTGTAAAATTTCAGACAAATCCTACAAGTTTTGACCGAGTTATGGCACTTTATTGTGTGTTCTACTTTATCGTGGACACAGTGTATATATATATATATATATATATATATATATATATATATATATATATATATATATATATATACTTTTCCTGCTTCACACGGTTCAAACGCATAAGTGTCTGCCTGTAAAAATATAGACCAAGGTGTGATACAAGTACAATTAAGTTAGGCCTATGTAATAATAAATTGAGTTGGTATGGCCAGTGGCGACTTATGGGTGTGAAAGTTGGACGATCAGAAAAAGAGAAGAAGACAGAATAAATGCTTTTGAAATGAAATGCCTAAGAAAGATCTTGAGAGTACAATGGACGGAAAAAAGAACAAACGAATGGGTACTGGAGAAAACTGGAACAGAAAGAACCTTATTGAACTCGATAAAAAGAAGGAAACTCATTTACTTCGGTCATTTGATGAGAAAATAGGGGGGGCTGTATGGAGAAGGAAATAATACAGGGTACGATGTCGGGATCAAGAGCAAGGGACAGACCGAGGATGGGATGGATCGCTAATGTCATCACATGGATGGAACTACCATTCGAGCAGATATTGAAGGAGACGGAGGACAGGAAAAAGTGGCGAAGGCATGTCCATGAAGCGACCAACCCTCGAATCGAGGAAGGTTAAAAACAATGTAAAATAATACTAATAATACTAATATAGTATATATTGATACATATCATATAGGATATATGATATGTGAACTAAATGTTTCCTTCTCCACTGTGCTCTCTTGTCTACACGTATAATCCCAGACGTGGATTGAAATATTTGCAACCAATGTTGGAGTTCGTTTCACAAGATTTCATAATGATATCTACAGGGTGGGCCAAAAAAAGACCCCTCTAGGTTTTTTGCCAATATTTTTGCCAGAAGTAAGAATTTTGAAATGAAATTTTGCAGTCTTAAAGGCAATTCATATTTACACATGATGCCCAGATTTCATCTAAATATATCAAACAGAACAAAAGTTATATCAGTTTTCGTGAGGCCACCCCCCCCCCGTTTTTTGACGATTCAAAAACGAAACGCAAAAAAATTAGGTTTTTTGCCAATATCTTGACCAAAAATAATAATTTCAAAGTGAAATTTTACACGCTTAAAGGCAATTCATATTTACACATCATGACTGGATTTCATCAAAATATTTCAAACACAACACAAGTTATACCACTTTTAGCGGGACCCCCCACCGTTTTTGACGATTCAAAAACGAAACGCAACAAAAAGTAGCAAAAACACGATTTTATTAAGTCTCATCTTAAATAACTGCTGTCAAATGAACTTGGTAGTGCTTCACAACTTGTGTTCAATGTACCCAACACCAGTGCCAACACTTCTTTTGAGTCTTTTGCAAAGTTCTTGATGGACCTCTGATTAATCTGACAGATTCCTTATTTACCAATTTGATTGTCATCTTGCTAAGTGACTTCTCAGTGTCGTGCAGCTACGCTGGTACCCTGTTTCTTTTTTAAATAGTAATAATAATGATCATCTATCAATATCAAGGCTATTTGATAAAAATTATTTGAGATGAGACTTAATAAAATCGGGTTTTTGCTGCGTTACGTCTTTGAATTGTCAAAAGTTGGGGGGTGGCCTCCCTAAAAGTGGTATAACTTTTGTTCTTTTTGAAATATTTTGATGAAATCTGACCATCGTACGCAGATATGAATTGTCTCTAAGCCTGTAAAATTTCATTTCGATATTCTTACTTTTAGCCAAGATATTGGCCAGAATACTTAGATTGAATTTTTATTACTTTTTGTCGCGTCGCGTTTTTGAATCGTCAAAAAACGGTGGGTGGCCTCACTAAAAGTGGCATAACTTTTGTTCTGTTTGAAATATTTTAATGAAATCCGGCCATCTGGTGTAAATATGAATTGTCTTTAAGACTGTAAAATTTCATTTCGAAATTCTTACTTTTGGTCAAGATATCGGCAAAAATCTTAGGGGGGTCTTTTTTTGGACCACCCTGTATTTGGCTTCTAATAAGCTGGAAGGAAATGAAGTGGCGCTGTATAAAAAGGAAAGCCGTAATGTGTTGCTTTAAACTGCACTAACTACATTCTTATAGGCCTACTTGAGCTACCTCTTTACTCATATAATGTTGTGTAGGCCTACCCATATAATATATTATCATGGTGTAGGTCTGTAGGATATATGTACATGTGCGACACATGCTTTCGTGTTTTCGACGCATAACAAAACAACACATGCATGCAGCAGAGCTCACATGCATGAAGCAGCGTAATTCTTACTCCTGGATTAAATCTGGCCTACGCGGGAGTAGTGGGTTAATTCCTTTGTTATTCGCTGCATTCGACGACATTCTTGACATTTTAAAAGTTCTCTAACAATTCCACCCAATTAATTTATTACGATAAATAATCCACGCCTTTTAGATTTAAATTCTATGGTAAATATGATTTGTTTGAGCATAGGACCGTCTTTAAGTCTTGATATGTCTATGTAACGACCGCATGTAAATACCTTGTACGAATGCGCGCTCAGATTGTGAAACCCAGCATCATGAATCGTCGATCATAAGTTTCGTACAGATTTTGTTTGTATGTGCAGTTGTGCACTTGTTATAGCGCCACTTAAAGCTCTCTCTACTCAGAGGCACTCCCAAATGCAGAGTGGACACTGCATCGGAGCCGGAGCGCTGAGCAATTGTGAGTGAAGGATTTGCGCATTGCAAGGTCCTTACTTTTATTTATTTATTTCGGAAATTTATATAGCGTCTCTTCAGGTAGGCTACTCAGAAGAGCTCCCGGCTTACGCGGCGAGGTGGATTTGAACCTCGAACCTTCCGGCTCCAAGGCAACGACGCCACCACTGCACCACCGCGCCCCACAATTAGTCTTAGTAGACTTCTATGGCGCCATTTCCACCAAAGACATCAATAATAAAGATTTTTATATTTATGCTGCTTGCTGCGCTGTCTCCATGCGTATACCGTCAAAGGCCAAGGGCTACAATGTATGTCTGGAATGGTTAACTTATGTCTAGAGTTGACTTTCCTATATATAATCCATCGCATTTGGACTATATATATATATATATATATATATATATATAGCATTTAGGTCGCTCATTACGCGGCGTTATTTCACAAGCGCTGGTATATTATATTATTATCCGCACACAAAAGTGCCACACGTGTACACTTTTTTGTAAATGTATGTGCTGCGCAAAATATAGAATCCAACGACTGCTATATAAAAGAAGCGTGTCCAGGCGACAGCGGCAATGGTGGTTATGTAAATGAAGATGAATATGAAGATAAAGATGAAGATGATGATTGTGTAAAAAGAAGTGGTGATGATGGCAGTGGTGATGATGGCAGTGGTGTTATTGTTAATGGTGGTGGTGATGATGACGATGCTGGTGGCTGCAGTCGTGATGATTGGTATTGGTTACGAAGGTGGGTGTCAGAGATACATGTAATGAGGATGTGTGTTGGTGACTCTGATTGTGTCAGTAGCGGTGGTTGTAATTAGTGCTATTGACTGTGATGATGACGACGACGACGATGATGATGATGATGATGATGATGATGGTGGTGGTGGTGGTGGTGATGATGATGATGATGATGATGATGATGATGATGATGATGATGATGATGATGATGATGATGATGATGATGATGATGGTGGTGGTGGTGGTGGTGGTGGTGGTGGTGATGATGATGATGATGATGATGATGATGACGATGATGATGATGATGATGATGATGATGATGACGATGACGATGTAATGATGATGATGATGATGATGATGATGATGATGATGATGATGATGATGATGATGATGATGATGATGATGATGATGATGAACGTTGTAGTGACATTGTTGTGGTGATTTGCATTGAAACTGTTATAGTGATATGTAAAATGACACTGTTGTGGTGATATGCTGTGGTGATATGTAATATTATTATTATTATTATTATGTCATCTCGGCTGCAGCATGTGATGAAGTTCTCGTTCGTCACTGTTGTCTATTATCTTTGGTCGTCAGTTGTCGTCCATTCGTCATCTCATCTCCTGTCGTCGTTGACGGAGGACCGACCGTCGATTGATTGGCAGCTTCAGTCGGTCGTCGGTCGGCGGAAGAGAGGGTGGGCCACCGGTGATGAGGAGCACCACCGCCGCAGCCACAGCCACCATAGCCACAGCCGCCACTACAGCCGCCACCGATGCGTCGACCAGTGACGGCTGACGGATTCAATTGGACGCCGACCAACGAACGACGCCACTGCAGCAACTGCCGTCACCATCACCACCACCACCACCGCCACCGATCCATCGACGTTGACGACGAACGTCTTCTCTGCTGCTGCAGTCGAAAGCCATCGGTCGACTGAAGAACTTTGCAACGCCCATGGTCACCGCCACTGTCACCGCTTCCATCGCTTCAACCGACACTGACACCATGGTCACCGCCACAATGACGACGATGATGACGAAGACGATGACGACGATGATGACGACAAAGAAGAAGCACTGAGAACCGCCGCCGTATAGGAAGTGCCAGGCATGAAACGATGAGAGTGGCGTCGACTGTAGAAAAAAGAAGTTCGTTTGTACAGTTAGAGGAAGAGTCAAGTAGATCTATTGAATTACATGCATGGATCGTGTGGTGTAAAAGAGATCAAAATGGAAGGTTCAGTATAATAAAGCGATGAAGAGACTTTTAATGCATCTCTTCATGGATACAAATACAACCATTGGATGATTCAGTATCTCTGCTTACCCTCCTTCCTCCTCCTCTATGTCCTCTTGCGCCCTTATCACTGCCTTCCAAGGCATTCGGAAAGTCTGCATCTATTCTGCGCATGCACATGCATGGATTTCAATCTGATGGAATTTTGAGATAATTTATTTATATAGGTATTGTTATAGAAAGAGAAATTGGTCGAGGGTGTCTGCTGAAAAAGGAGCTACAAAATAGTTGCTTCAACCAGTCAAAGATACACCTGACCTCTTACGTCTGACTTCTGACCCCCCCCCCCACCCAAAGGATTATCTTTGGCGTATACCTTCGATCCATCCAATGATGACTAAGTGCGTGCAAGCAATGCATGTCATCATCCGTTCACTTAATCCGTCTTCTGTCCAGACTCTGAACGTCGACTTCGTCTTCGACTTCGTTTTCTTCTGCTGCTGCCGCTGCTGCGTGTTCTCATCGTCTGCAAACTTATCGTCGTCGTCGACGACGTCCGCGGTGGATTAGACGGACGGAGCCAAGCACCAACCTCTCTCTCTCTGTCTCTGTCTGCCTTCGCTGCTTTCGCCTCTGCGGAAGACTTCATCCATGCGCTGGTTCTCTGCATGAGAAGAGGAGGAAACCAAAATGGCGACATCCAGGGTTTGTTCTTTCGTTCTTTCGCCAATCGCATGCTTCTTCTAAAATTATAGTCGACTGTTTTGCTTATACACTGCAGAAATTAATCAAAAGACTTCTATCATTCTATGGTGCCATTGCCACCAAATTAAGACATCAATTATACCTTCTGTTGAGAGGCAGAACGCGATATAATGTGTACATCACGTATACAGACCAAACGAAGATTAGAACGACCTTCATTTAATATAATATACAGGGTGGCTCAAAAAAAAACGTACCACCGGAAAAAATGCGATAACTTCGCTACCGATTGACCTTTTTCTCCGAAAATTTTCCAATTTGCAGGGGAATGAATTTGCCACAATCCCTGAAAGTTTCAGTTGAAACTTTTCATGTTTGCAAAAGTTACAGCTGTTCAAACTTAAAATTTCGTTTTTTTGAATATCCGGAGAATCTTGTTCCATTACATGTGATTTCATTACGATTTTTTGGCAAATTGCAACACATAAAATGATGACAATGTCATACAACCTCACTAAGAGCTGTAGATAAGCTGTTTATTATGTAAGCTGTTAGTATTTGGTCATATTTTGTATATTAAGGTCTCAGTTTGTGAATCCGTTACTGAACGTCATGGGCAAAGTTTCTGCAGAGGATAAAATGGGAACTCGGACGTTACGTGAACAGAGACTGGGACATCGCGCGGTCATAGCAAAAGACCCAGTGAAAAGTGAAGCCCGAAGCACTTTGAAGGCTATCTGCAAACGTGTTTATGTAACGGAGGTCAGATGCTGGAAGAGAGGCAGGAAGTTGTCATTTGGTCTGACGGGGGAAAATGCCATATTCAGGAAATTCGCTTGGTATTCGAACGGGTTAGGCTACGTTTTCAAAGCACATCATGCATGATTTCAGTATCAGCTATGCTGGCGTGTGTTACAGCTGCAAGAAAAGACTGCAGTAGGCTAAATGTCAAACTCATCGCTGAACTCTCTTACCCAGACTCATTGAAGACCAGGCATGCTCTAACATCTGGTTTTAATTTCCAGCAGGACGGTGCGCCTGCTTGCTCGCACGGCAAGGCTGATTATGATGACGCTACCTTATTTTTGCCATCAAATGCAGTAAATTTATTGGCAAAGGTGACTAACAAACTCGCCAGACCTTAGTCCTCTTGCTTATCACGTCTGGTGAACTATTCTGGAACGCTGCAAGACATTTCATCCCAAGTTGGAGAACATTGGCCAGCTGAAGCAAGTCTTGCTGCTAATGTGGGGTCAGTTGCCGCAGGACCCGACCAACAAGGCCATACTGAGCTTGACAAAAAGAAGTTGAGCTTGTGCTAAGGCAGGGAGTGGACACTCTCTTTATACCTTAAATAAATTGTAAAACGAAATTCTGAGGTCGTAGTGAAAAGTGATATCACTTGACATGGAAATCTACAAGTGACGTTCATTTTCCGCGAAAATTTGAAAAAACAAAATTTTAAGTTTGAACAGCTGTAACTTTTGTAAACATGAAAAGTTTCAACTGAAACTTTCAGGGATTGTTGAAAATTCATTCCCCTACAAATTGGAAAATTTTCGGAGAAAAATTTCAATCGGTTGAGAAGTTATCGCATTTTATCCGGTGGTACGTTTTTTTTTGAGCCACCCTGTATATTTAATAATATATATTTACACTGTGTCCGGTTAAAAAGTAGCCCCCACAAAAAAGTGTCATAACTCGATCAAAACGTTTGGAATTTGTCTGAAATTTCAAACACAGCAACAGCGGCCATATTTACACGAGATTCTAAAACCGATTAGAAATATACCTGAGTTTGTCAAATTTATAAGTGTTTGCGTTGGAGCACCGACAAATTGAACTTTCCAACATGGAAAACCTGAAAGGAAGTGAAATTCAGCTAAATATAGTGTTCAAAATGTCCATATTGTCCCCGGACACACGGCCATAAACTTAGACGCTACTGTTTGATGGTCCTGTCGATGATCACCTGGTTAAGCAACTGCCAATCTTCAAACAGACGCTCCCTCCGCCCTACGGTTATCGATGTCATGAATACGCGGCTACGCGCGAACGAAAAACACGCTCCTCCAGTACATGTACTCCGGATCAAAGTCTGGACTGCTGGACGGCTACAGCTGCAGGATATGAAACCGAGTGTCTCCCGGGATAGCTATTAACCTACTACGTCTACGATCGTGTGTCCGAAAACAAGAAACACATTTTTTTGCACCATAATAGCTGAATTTCACTTCCTTTCAGGTTTTCCATGTTGGAAAGTTCAATTTGTAGGTGCTCCAACGCAAACGCTCATAAGTTTGACAAACTCGCGAATATTTGCAAACGACTTTGGAATCTCGTGTAAATATGGTCACTGTTGTTGTGTTTAAAATTTCAGACAAGTCCAAAACGTTTTGACCGAGTTATGACACTTGTTTGTGGGGGCTACTTTTTATCCGGACACAGTGTAGATCGGAGATGCATGGACGGCTGATTGGAATTCCTCCTCAGCTGATCCTCATGACGATCGTCGCATTCCATGGATCGAAATTGCAGAGACGGAGTCGTCGTCGTCGTATAAATCCAGAAAAAATCAAATTCATTACGCATATATTTTCCAGTGATTTCCGAAGCTTTAAACGACCCTCCGAGAATGCCTGAGATGTTTCACTGTACTTTAAGTATTACATTCTACATGCATTGTCTCTAATCCTATATATAGCCGATGAAATTTAGGACCATAATATACTTGAAGAAACTTCGCATGATGTTGCGGGTATTATGAAAATGGCGCTACAAAAGTCCATGTTAGATATACACCCGTCATACATTGCAAAGAACAACTACATGTATGTGTACTTTGTGTAGCATATATATACACAATATTATATGGAAGCAATAACGAACAAGTAGACTATGGTATACTGGTATAGTCACTGCAGGTGTGGTTCCACACCAATGTTCATTGATTTCGAGGCTATACATGTAGCCTATATGTTTGGCGCGGTGGTGTAGTTGTGGCGTCGTTGCCTTGAAGCCTTCGAGGTTCGAATCCACCTGAAGTCGTCTCGTAGAGACCTTGAGCAAGTCCTCCACTCGCAGTTGCTCAGCGCTTCGGCGCGAAACTCAGATGCAGTGTCCGCGCTGTAGTCGGGAGCGCCTCTGAGTAGCGGATGAGAGCAGGAAGAGGCGCTATAACAAGTGCTCATACAAATGTTGCCGGTCTTCTTAATTCAGTCATGAGCTGATATATAGGGCATATATATGTATGTGTAACCACACTTTACCACAGCAGCCTCTAAAACAATAATGCCTGCAATATTATGCTACTCTGCAAAGCATATTATATATATAGCGCCTGTGCAGATCAAACCAAGCATATAAATTATAAATAGACAATATACATGTAGTCTATATATATATATATATTATATAATATATATAAAATTATATATATATGCGTTTATCCATCCAGCGTTGACGCTCGCCCAGTCGGAGACTGTTTGGTGTCAAAGCAGTCGACTGTTATTTGTCGCATGATGCATCAGCAGCAGCAACAGCAGCAGCATCAGCAGCAGCAGCAGCAGCAGCAGCAGCAGCATGACTGCATCATGCATGGCTATAATAGTAATTGCTTCTAAAGGCCGCAATTATGTCGAGCAATGAGCCAACATGGGACAAGATTGCGTCTGCTTATACTGCGCCTTTTTCTCCTTTCGCGCTGAATCATTGTTTACACGTTGACTGACCGCAGTGCTTCAGCTTTATTTACTTCAGTAGTATTTATGGCATTTATTAGGCGCCTTTAAAGGTAATTAAAACTCAATCTCATTCACAAAGCAGTCGACTGTTATTTGTGCCATGATGCAGACTGCAGCAGCAGCAGCAGCAGCAGCAGCAGCAGCAACAGCAGCAGCAGCATCATGCAGGACTGCATCATGGATGGCTATAATAGTAATTGCTTCTAAAGGCCGCAATTATGTCGAGCAATGAGCCAACATGGGACAAGATTGCGTCTGCTTATGCTGCGCCTTTTTCTCCTTTCGCGCTGAATCATTGTTTACACGTTGACTGACTGACTGCAGTGCTTCAGTTTTATTTAGCTCTGTGTTTTTTATGGCATTTATTTCATTTATTAGGCGCCTTTAAAGGTAATTAAATCTCAATCTCAGGCACAAAGGCCGCATTGGAAACAGGCCACGGTAGCAGGTTAGTGGTACCCCGTCAAAAGCGCGCAGGACAAAAGCGCGCCGACAAAAGCGCCCCGACATAAGCGCTACCCGTCAAAAGCGCGCAGGACAAAAGCGCGACGACAAAAACGCCCCGACATAAGCGCTACCCGTCAAAAGCGCGCAGGACAAAAGCGCGCCGACAAAAGCGCGCCGACATAAGCGCTACCCTTCAAAAGCGCGCAGGACAAATGCGCGCCGACGTAAGCGCGCAGTCAACAAAATATAGACTAACATACACAGATAAAAAAAACGAAAGAACTCACGAACAAACTCATGTGTAATAAAATTATTGTCTGGCAAATATGCAAACAACGAAAGAAAACTCTAATGTCCAAAATTTAAGTAAAAGTTCTGGAAAAATTATACTGTTAAGTTGACTTAAGTCTAATTTAATCAAGGCAAATGTGCAAATAACGTGAACAACGGGCGAAAAATATCATGTCCACAAAAATTAAGTTAGAAGTCTCATCAATAGGCGTTATGCACTGCAGTCGTTTTGCTTTACATTATGTGCCCTAGTTCACGCTGAGCAAATATGTAGTAGTTAGCGAAACTCCTTGAATCTTTCGGTTTCCTTTGAAGTCTCATCAATCGGCAATTAAAATTACAAAGCAGGGGTAATTTAATTTTTTAAATTAATTTTGTGGACAAACAGCTTTCATTAAAATAGGTTGTTGAATCATTGCCGCGATGAAAGGCTTTGAATATTGGCCACATGTAGGTGAGAAGTATTGTAGGTGGGTATTGCTTTAATTTATGTTAGGCGAAGTGAAAGTACAGCATTTGGTCCACGCCGCGCGCTTAATAATTCGCGACTATAGAACTATATAGTACTATGTCCACTTTTTTGAAAAATCAACCTAACGCTATATCCGTTATGGCGGTTACATGGGCTATGTCCTCAGCCGTCTAGCTTAACTGGAAACGCTTTGTATAGCTCTTATGCCAGTACAAAATAGTTCTATGTCCATAAATTTGGAAGGTTTTTCAAAGCTATAGAGGCACATGTCCACAGCCAATAGAAAGTGTACTTTGTGTCACGAGGTTGTTAGGTGACAACGTTCTATGTCCTCAAAAATACACAGCGATTTATGGATGTGTGAGATATTTCTATACAGTTCTATGTCCATAGCCAATAGCAGTAAGAGATTAGAACACGTGACCCAGACTTGTTGTCTGACTTAATGGTGACGCTACAAACCCGATCGATGTTGCTTAGTCAACTTGCAAAAAACCCGAAATGTAGACGGGTATTTTAACCGGCAGTGCGAATACAAGATTAAAAGGATAGCTTTTACGAAATATAATAGTATTCTGTGAAAAAGTTCAAGCCAAACGGAAATATAACAGCAGCACGTCGCTTCAAAATTGTTGCGTAACAATGTTGCTAGTGGACATAGTACGTTATCTTATAATTTCCTGTGTCTATTATCGCGACATTATTAATGTTATACTGCTCTATGTGCAAAAATTGTGCAAAAATGGTCACCCGTGCCATATTTATATCTAAATTACTCGTATGAAATTTAAATTATGATCAAAATAAATATTAAGATCATACTAGGGAAAAACAGTGCTGTCCGAAAATGTAAATTTATTCGCCATCAATGAAACAGAGAAAAACATTTTCGTCACCAAATCTTAAAATTCGTTTTTCTCAGTTTCGCAAAAAGTGGACATGGAACTATATAGTTCTATAGTCGCGATATGTCGGCGCGCATTTGACATCTGCGCGCTTTTGTCGGCGCGCTTTTGTCGGCGCGCTTTTGACGGGACACCCCGGTGAGTGGTTGGAGCACATGTCTTCTAATGCACACGATATAAAAATTACAGATTCACTCACAATGATAAAAATTGTCATTAGTCAAAGTTATTGATTCTGTCAGCAGATATAATATCTGCAACGCTTGACAACAATAATTACAAGGTATCAATAACAATAATAAGAAGGTAAGTCTGCTCGACTGCATGCCTTAGAGCCGTAATGACAGTCATAGAAATTCACTCTGCAGCGGACTCGTACCTGCAATTGTTGGATTGAAACTATATGTGCGTATAGTATATGCTACGTGAAAGACGATCGGACCCATGAATGCATGCAGAGAGGATCTGCAGAGACAGACGACTGCTTCAGTGTTGCAAGCTGATAATTAACAGTCGGACATCTATATAAGAATATTATTATTATATTAGATTATAGATTAATAAGATTCTGATTATAATTGCGATGATGATGATGATGATGATTGTGATCACTATGACGATTATGTTGATGTTAATTTTATGTTCTGTTATGTCTGCATGCTGAGAGGATCTGCAGAGATTGCAGAGACTGCAGTTTCAGTGTTGCAAGCTGATTAACAGTCGGACATCTATATAAGAATATCATAGTAATAGATTAGATTATAGATTAATAAGATTCTGATTATAATTGCGATGATGACGATGATTACGACGACTATGACTTTGATGATGACATAATTTTATGTTCTGTTTTAATTATTGCTAGTACGACAGTGAACTTCCGCCCCATCATTACGGTTCGATCGATGGTCTTGGGTCAATCTACGACATTCACCATCATCACCACCCTCACTCCCGTGGCAACAGTAATGGCGGGGGCAGCAGCAGTGGCACTGCAGGTGTAGGGGGCCTTATCCCTCCCCTACCATCACTCTCTATGACAGCCGCCGCCGCCTCCGTTCATCTGCCTCCTCCCCAGCACCACTCACCCACCTACAGCAGCTCCCACCCACCAACAGCTTCACCTCTTCACAATCCATATGCAGCTGGAAGCAACGGAACAAGTGGAGGAGGAGGAGGAGGAGGTGGGGGTTATTCTCCTGCTGCTGCTGCTGCTGCTGCTGCTGCTGCTAGTGGTATGACGAGCAGCAACTCATCGCCGTCCGACAATCTACTGAAGCGAGACAAAGATGCCATCTACAGGTAAATAGTAAATAGTAAATAGTAAATAGTAAATAGTAAATAGTAAAAAGTACATAGTCAATAGTAGTCAGACGACCGACAAGCACGACAAACAATTTTTCCTTCCATCCTTGCATTATCACCCGATCACAGCATTGAACGATTCAATCCAATTCTTGTCGCACAACCACCAATCGAATGACCCTCAAAGTCTGCAGATAGCATGCTCTAGTCGGTTCATGACGTTCTTCTTACCACTATAATTATTATAAGCTCGTCAGAATCACGGACACACGCAGAGATCCTGCGTGGCCGAGTGGGTTGTAGCCCGCTCGCCACGCCGGCGGCCCGGGTTCGATTCCAGGTCGGGAGATTAATTTCTCGGATCTTTACTGCGGGTGACTCGGTCGCAATATAAACGTGGAGACGGTGGAGTGTGAGGTTGTACTCTGCCTCCGACACTAATCATCTTCGATATGAAACAGTGTCGTTAAGCCCGAAGTACAACGGACACACACACGTCTACGGTCGTGTGTCCGTGAACAAGGAGGACGGTTTGAGCACCATAAATAGCTGAATTTTCACTTCATTTTATGTTTGTTTCCATGTTGGAACTTGGAAAGTTCAATTTTTCCGGTGCTGCGTTCTAAACGCTCATAAATTTGACAAACTCACGAATATGTCTAATTTGTTTTAGAATCTCGTGTAAATATGGTCACTGTTGCTGTGCTTAAAATTTCAGACAAATCATAAAAGTTTTGACCAAGTTAAAGCATTTTTTGTGTGTTCTACTTTTTATCCGGACACAGTGTAGAAATAATAATTATAGAGTTTAAAAGACGAGAGAACTGGCAATTGCTAATCTGCTGTTGTATTCTTGTGTTCTGTTTCTGCTTGGGGCCATCCAATCCACCCATCCAATCCACCCATCCGTCCAATCCATCCATCCAATCCATCCAATCCATCCAATCCACCCATCCATCCAATCCACCCATCCATCCAATCCACCCATCCATCCAATCCACCCATCCGTCCAATCCATCCATCCAATCCATCCATCCATCCAATTCAGGGCCGGATTAAGCAATGTCGGGGCCCTGTTCGTGAATTTTTGTGGGGGCCCTTTTCGGGAATTTTTTGCGCCCAAAAAGTTGATTGATGACCTTTTTTTAGTCATCCGCCGAAATTTTTGGGAAATCATACCATTTCATCCGCCCAAAAAGTTGATGACCTTTTTTTTTAGTCATCCGCCGAAATTTTTGGGAAAATAGTCGTGTGGCCGAAATTTTCAAATTTTTTTTTACACATTTGTGGGGGCCCCCTAAAGTGTGGGGGCCCCTGTTCCGCCGAACATGTTGAACATGCCTTAATCCGGCCCTGATCCAATTCATCCATCCAATTCATTCATCCAATACATCCATCCATCCATCCAATTCATCCATCTAATTCATTCATCCAATACATCCATCCATCCATCCAATCCATCCATCCATCCAATTCATCCATCCAATTCATTCATCCAATACATCCATCCATCCAATCCATCCAATCCATCCATCCATTCAATTCATCCATCCAATTCATTCATCCAATACATCCATCCAATACATCCATCCATCCATCCATCCAATCCATCCATCCATCCAATTCATCCATCCAATTCATTCATCCAATACATCCATCCATCCATCCAATCCATCCATCCATCCAATTCATCCATCCAATTCATTCATCCAATACATCCATCCAATACATCCATCCATCCAATCCATCCATCCATCCAATTCATCCATCCAATTCATTCATCCAATACATCCATCCATCTATCCAATCCATCCATCCATCCAATTCATCCATCCAATTCATTCATCCAATACATCCATCCAATACATCCATCCATCCAATCCATCCATCCATCCATCCAATTCATCCATCCAATTCATTCATCCAATACATCCATCCATCCATCCAATCCATCCATCCATCCAATTCATCCATCCAATTCATTCATCCAATACATCCATCCAATACATCCATCCATCCATCCAATCCATCCATCCATCCAATTCATCCATCCAATTCATTCATCCAATACATCCATCCAATCCATCCATCCAATCCATCCATCCATCCAATTCATCCATCCAATTCATTCATCCAATACATCCATCCATCCATCCATCCAATCCATCCATCCATCCAATTCATCCATCCAATTCATTCATCCAATACATCCATCCAATACATCCATCCATCCATCCAATCCATCCATCCATCCAATTCATCCATCCAATTCATTCATCCAATACATCCATCCATCCAATCCATCCATCCAATCCATCCATCCATCCATCCAATTCATCCATCCAATTCATTCATCCAATACATCCATCCATCCATCCAATCTATCCATCCATCCAATTCATCCATCCAATCCATCCGTCCAATCCATCCATCCAATCCATCCATCCATCCAATTCATCCATCCAATTCATCCATCCAATCCACCCATCCATCCAATCCACCCACCCATCCAATCCACCCATCCATCCAATCCACCCATCCATCCAATCCACCCATCCATCTATCCATCCAATCCATCCATCTAATCTAATCGATTCAATGTGCATTATTGTGCATGCAGCCATCCTCTCTTTCCTCTGCTGGCGTTGATCTTCGAGAAGTGTGAGCTGGCGACGTGTACACCACGTGAACCTGGCATCGCAGGAGGTGACGTCTGTTCATCCGAATCGTTCAACGAAGACATCCGAGTCTTCTCCAATCAGGTCATCGTCGTCTCACTATTATAATTATACAATATACACTATTATAACAACAACCTTTATAATCACTCGTCCACTTTATCACCAGCCAGCAGTGATGACGACGTTGATGATGACGACGACGACGATGATGACGATGACGATGATAATGACGATGATGACATTTAACGGCATAAAATAAGTAAATGTTAGAAATAAATCGACGAATCAAATGCATGTCGTATGCGAACAAATTGTTATAAATATTACATCTATTTATCACGTTACATGAATCCGCTACATCAGTGTAGCAAATGAATGAGTCGTCGCATACAATGGTATACATTACATATATATATATATATCTACAACTACAATTCAAGTTTATGTTTTTAGCGTGTAAAATCCGTGAATAGTGAGTTGAATAAATAAATTAATGATAAAAATTACTGTGTCTGTCTGTCTGTCTCTGTATCTGTCTCTATATGTCTCTTTCTTTCTGTTTGTCTATACTGTCTCTCTATCTCTCTTTATGCTATCTCTCGCTCACTCCATCTCTGTCTGTCTGTCTGTCTGTCTGTCTCTTTTTCTGTCTTGCCATTCAATACTTGGCGTTCTTTAGCAAAGGTGGCCACGTATATCTTGTACAAAATATTGACAGTCGTGTATACTTTGGAGAGCTGCAGCACTTGTGACTCGTTTATTGCTACAGCGCACTTACAAGTAGCGGACGGTACAATATTGAAATGAAGTGAACAACAACATTTATGATGATGATGATATGCGTTTAATTAGAAGAAGAGTCTCCTCTCAAGAATAATTATTAAGCCTCACCACAGCAATGATAGCTTGCCATGCCATGGATGCAGTCGTCTCTGATTGTTGTTCATCTTGAAGAGCAAAGAACGCTTTAGATACTTAAGTTATAAGATGACATGATCATCTCTTCTGCTGCTGCTGCTGCTGCTGCTGTTGAGTTCATCTCCATCCATAATTATACATTGAACTCTGATCCTCAATTGCACCCCTCCGTCTCCCCCCGCCCCGTGCACCCACCTATTCCTCTCTCGTTCGTCGATTCGTCAATTTTCCTCATGACGATATATTATCTTGTCACGCTCCGTTCATATCTTGCGTCATTTCAACACTGCATCAGGTCACAGATATAAATTAGGTTATTATAATAGGAATCGCCAACGATAATAATTCTCCATTAGAAATAATTATAATGAGCGTGTGTAGGCCTACATCTCTACTTCTATATGGATTACATTATAATCAGCGTAGGCCTACAATATAATCTATAGCATGCAATGTCATGTTACATGTAAGTCTACAATTATACATTAACCATTTGAAAGTCCATCTAAACGACGCATCTTAATTCCCATTCACCTATTCTAATGTTTGACCAATGTTTCTTTTCTTTTCTCTTTCAGGCGAAATCGGAGAAACCGTTTTTCTCGGCCAATCACGAACTCGACAGCCTCGTAAGTCAAGATTCACATTTCTAATAAGCCCCACTGACGGCATGAATAAAAGTAAAATTGACCTTATTGACCTACAAATCCCTCAGCACCAACGCGCCTCTCTACCTTCAGTCACTACAATATAGCTCCTTACATTCCTCCTCCTTGCTTTCTGTGAACAGAATTAATTATTAATTATATCGGTTTTTCAGCTAAACGCCGATGCAGAACAATTATGGGTTCTAACTGCGTTGTTGCCATAGAAGAGATGAGAATAGAACACATCGGAATGTTACAGATCAGAATCGATCATATCGGAATAAAACGGATCGGAATAGAACAGACCGGAATGGAACAGATTGAAATAAAGCAGATCGGTATGTATATGGAATAGATATAGAACATATCAGAATAGAGCAGATCAAAATGGAACAGATCGGAGTAGAACAACTGAGTGAAGAGCATAGAAAAAACCGGAACAGGAGAGATGAGAATAGAACAGATCGGAATGGAAGAGATTTAAATAGGGCTTATCTGCAGGGCAGATCAGAACGGAATTGACCATATATCGGAATAGATCAAATCAGAATAGAAAAGATCGGAATGGAAGAGATTTAGATAGGGCTTATGACATATCGGAATAGAACAGATCTGCATAGCACATCAGAACGGAATTGACCATATATCGGAGTAGATCAAATCAGAATAGAAAAGATCAGAATAGAACAGATCAGTATTGCATTGTATTGTATCTGACCATTCATGAAGCGCTTCTCACAGCAGGAGTCCTTCAGAAGCGCTCAGATTGCGTGCAACATCAGGCAGGTTTTTAGGCGAGAGAAAGATGAGGACAGACTGCAGAGAGGATGACTTAGAGCGAACTGGTAGTAGATAGAGCGAACTGATGGCGGGATGTAGCGGATTCGAATAGAACATATCTGAATAGAACATATCAGAGCAGATTTTACAGACTGGAATCGGACAGATCGAAATAGAGCAGACGCGAATAGAACAGATCGGACTATAGAACAGATTGGAAAGAAGAGATCGGAATATACAGCAGCTCGGAATAGAACAGATCGGAACAGAACAGATTGGAATAGAACAGATCGGAACAGAACAGATTGGAACAGAACAGATTGGAATAGAACAGATCGGAATAGAACAGATCGGAACAGAACAGATTGGAACAGAACAGATCGGAATAGAACAGATTGCAATTGACCAGATCGGAATAAAACAGATCGGAATAGAACAGAGCGGAACAGAATATTTTCTAAATAGAACAGATTGGAGTAGAACAGATCGGAATAGAACAGATCGGAGTAGAACAGATTGCAATTGACCAGATCGGAATAAAACAGATCGGAATAGAACAGAGCGGAACAGAATATTTTCTAAATAGAACAGATCGGAGTAGAACAGATCGGAATAGAACATATCGGAATGGAGCGGATCAGAATAGAACAGAGCGGAACACAGCAGATCAAAACATAGCAGATCTTAATCGAACAGATCTGATGCAGTAACGATGCGCTTTACTTTAGAGTGGATGTTGTCTCCCGACTTCTCTTTCAACGAGACGACGACGAGGAGGAGGAGGAGGAGGAGGAGGAAGAGGAGGAGAGAAGGAGACGCAGGAGGAGGAGAAGGAGAAGATGGAGAAGGAGGAGGAGGAGGAGGAGATGGGGAGATGGAGTAGGAGGAGACGGAGGCGGAGGAAGAGGATGACCTAACTGGTCTTGTTGGTCTGTTGTCCTGCATGTGCTGAGGGACGAAGAGACGTGTGTGCTAACTGAGGCAGGAACAATGGACAACTCGTGCCCTATGCGCAGCAGCTTTGCATGCGTTGAGCATTTAGAGAAGATGGAACTGCTGCTGATGCTGCTGCTACTGCTGCTGCTGTTGGTGGTGGTGATGGGGATGTGGAGCGATGAGTGTCCTTTCCCCCCATCTCTCTAATTCCATTAACGTCAAGGACAATTCTCGTCAAACGCTCCTCCTCTTCTTCTTCCTCCTCCTCCTCCTCCTCCTCCTCCTCCTCCTCCTTCTCCTCCTCCTCCTTCTCCTCCTCCTACACTTTGCTATGGCTCTTCCACTGATTGACTGACCAATCATTCTGTCTATACGCTTGTTCCTACGTCTCTCTGCCTCTCTCTCTAAACGTCCCTCTCCATATATGCGTCTCTATGTTTTGCATAGATTTGTCTTAATACGTCATGTACTACGACGTTTAGTACATGTACATAGTATACTCCAACGTCTCCAAGTACTGCTCGTGTGTACCCTGTACACGTGACACTGTCGTGTGCACCTTTCAATAAACCTGCGCGTATGCAATTAGACTTTCTGCTTATTTCCGTCTTTTCTTTGTCAATATAATTATTATTTTTTGTGAATTATTTTGTGCTTTCCTGGTTTAAATTTGCATGATTTTCTTTCGTGTGTTGGTCTATTTATCTTTCCCATACCATTTACTACCATCTCGGCATTAAAGGGTTCTAGCAATTGTGTGCGTGCGTGCGTGTGTGCGTGTCTCTGTTTCTGTGATTCTGTCGTTTTAGCATTGCTTCTTTTGTTCACTTTCTCCTCTTCCGCCTTTTCCTCCTCCACCTTTTCCTCCTCCCTCCACATCCTCCTCCTCCTCTTCCTCCTCCCTACACATCCTCCACATTCTCCTCCTCCTTCTTCTCTCATGAATGTCGTTTAATCTCGATGCATTCTGTTCTTCGTTCTATTCTCATTGAAATTCATTTCATCAGCCGTTCATTCATGATGCGCCTTTTCCAGAACCCCCTCCACCCACACACCCACCACCCCACCCATCCACCCACCCCCATGCACTGTCGTCGTCGTCGAGTAGGTTCATTGAAAAGGTTTCTTAATTGCGGTTAAAGATGTTTCTGATCGTCTTTCGTTGTTAACAGATGATTCAGTCGATCCAAGTTCTACGATTCCATCTTCTAGAGCTGGAAAAGGTAAGAACATAAATTTATGCAGTCATCTTATTATTGATAATTATTCCATTCTGTATTGCATGTATGCGTTGTTCTCACTGTTTCCTGTCTTCTTGTTGCATCTGTTGTACACGTTGTCTTCGCTTTCATCAGTTGTTGTCTTTCCCGTGAATCAAAAACTCAGAGCTTCGTGCATCTTATAGTTTGCGCAGAGGCAGAGCTGTGGATCGAGCGACAATGCTGATATATAATTTGTATGATAATTTGTATGATAATTTGTATGATAATTTGTATGATAATTTGTATGATAATTTGTATGATAATTTGTATGATAATTTGTATGATAATTTGTATGATAATTTGTATGATAATTTGTATGATAATTTGTATGATAATTTGTATGATAATTTGTATGATAATTTGTATGGTTGACGGCCGTGCTGCAGATCGTTTGGCGAAAAATTGCAGGTACCGTAGCGTTAAAGTCTCGTCTGTTTTGTTGTAGGTGCATGAGTTGTGCGACAACTTCTGTCATCGTTACATCAGTTGTCTGAAGGGTAAGATGCCGATCGACCTCGTCATAGATGATCGTGACGGAGGAGGAGGAGGTGGAGGAGGAGGAGGAGGGGGAGGTTCCGCTGGTTCTCTGTCGAAGCAGATTTCAACAGGATCATCGAACAGCACAGACAATCATGGGTCGTTAGGAGATCACTGCAACGCACAAGATCAGGTATACGCGCGTTCATCATAATTATATATCGTTACTTTTCATGAAAGAACAAATTATCTGTGTCTCTGTCTGTCTCTGTCTCTCTGCATGTCTGTGTCTGTGTTTGTCCATCTCTACCTATCTCTTCGTCTGTCAGATTCATGACTCCTTCCCCCATTTCAGCAGTTCTTGGTCAATTAAGGCTGAAACCGAATTCATCAAAACACAGAATCCTGCTTCTGTATACTGCGCCATCACATGTCCACCGCATTCATCAATTTGCCATCATAATTATAGCACCATGCTTGCTTTCTATAGTGGATTTTTACCTCCCGAATTCTGGTCTACAGTATAGGCCAGAAATATACGCTATTCTAATTGAGTCGAATGTGTTTCAACGCAGGCAATAGCTATTCTATTCTATTCTACTCTACCCTACTCTATTCTACTCTACCCTACTCTAGTCTAGTCTAGTCTAGCCTATACTGTTCTAATGCAGTGTAATTTTATCTGATCTCAGTCCTTCTGACTCTCCGGTCAGTAAATAAGTAAGAACGAACATATTTGCCTTTGGCTCATACTGTACAGTCGAGTATATGCGCTGAGGCTGTCTGAGGCAAAAAATACTTTGATATAATTTCCGTTGAGTTCCATGAATTCACGCACATAAGACAGTTTACCAATCTCACACTTCCCCCTTTTCCCCCTTTCCCCCTTTCCCTCCTTAACCCCTCAAAGTCTTCTCCGTATTTTGTGTCATAAATGTCGCCTGTCAGATCGGTCTGAACTTGATCATTATCGTCAGATTTCTTCACCTATATGTATACAGTGTGTATAGACGATAGCAATGAGAAGGAGGAGGAGGAGGAGGAGGAGAAGGAGGAGAAGGAGAAGGAGAGGGAGAAGGAGGAGGAGAAGGAAGAGGAGGAGGAGGAGGAGGAGGAGGAGGAAGAAGAGGATAAGGAGGAGAAAGAGGAGATGTGGAGAAGGATGAGGAGGAGGAGGAGGAGAAACAGGAGGAGGAGGAGGAAGAGGAGGAAGGGTGCATGTAGGAAGAGGGTCTTCGCAAAGCGGAGGAGATTTGCTTCGGATCAG